>JAQFXM010000119.1:0-72298 GCA_034693345.1 Entomobrya multifasciata
AATGTGTAAATCGCCTATTTGTTTTCTCTACTTTGGTTTTCGCCTAAAACGGTTTCGCTCATCTCACACGTAACCCTATGGTGTGGTGTGTGTCTGTGTGTGGGTTGGCTAAAAAGTCTTTTGAATCAAACTTATGCAAATGCCTGCACGTTCCTTTGCCTGGGTACATTCAATAATTTTCCCAGATAAATTGTTTTCTTTACCTAGAACAATAATTGTTTTGATTTGGTTGCTGAATTTTAATGATCTTTTAGAGAAAAAGAAATATACATATTTCAGTCTAGTCCAAGGCTCTTTCTTGGTAAGGCCGAATGTACAATGATAGCATATGGCACCACAGAGCGTCGCACCACCATACCGCCGCCATAATACACAACAGCTTATATTTCTTGAGATACCGCTTCTTATGCATGGTAGAAACAGTGCCAATTTTTTTCGTTCTGTTACAAAAAGATAATGTATTCTTTCCTTATTTCTCCTGTTATGATGACAGAATACGGGAAAAATTAGAAACAAGAAGATAAAAAGTGTTGTAAATTATGGTAATAGCAGACCAACTTCCTGTGACTGTCTCCCTTCCGCAATATCCCTTTATGCCATTTTTATCCTCTAAAGAAAAACTCAGATGTGTCTTCCAAGCATGTACATACAGTTGGATTGAACTTCTTTACGATGCACTCCCTTTTCCTCTTCCTACTACACACTATGTACACAAATTATTGCAAAAAGTAATGAGCATCCAGTTCCCATAAAAATTACTCTTTTGAGCATTAAACCACATAGACAGTTCAAGACAGGACATACAAAAAATATACATGCTACATACATTTAGCCATGTGTGTATCTACTATATACACGTTCACATATGTCATCTCTTGGCATGCCATGTTCATTTCATACTCTCTCTCTCTCTCTCTTCCACAACAACTGTCTTGTAGTATGAACTTGTGGAGCCTTTCTCTTTTTACAATAATTCTCTCTGATTCTCTGTCTGTCGCACACAAAGTATAAAAACTTGCTCTTTTTCGTTCAACGAAAGTAAACAAAGTTTTTCCAAAACAGAAGAGATATAATTATATGAAATAATGTATGGGTGTAACATAATAGTCCCAACAGACAAGCTTATTTAATGGAGTGCACTTAGGTACAGCCGACATACGCATTTGCTCACAGTGTACACATTTATCTATTAGACTTGTTTTTTATGTAAACTTATTGAAGATAATACATTTTTATATGTGTATCTCTATCCCTTGGAATACAGAGAACACAAGGATCATTTATTATTGCTATTATAATATGTATTCCGTCTTACTGCTATTATTATTACACTCAAATGCATTTTCTGCTGACACATCAGTATCATAACACTTTTATTAAAAAGTTTTTGCTACTTCTCTATCTACTTATTTTCGTACCACTACCACTGCCAGAGATACTACTTACATCTTGGTGGCCAAAGTCAATGATCTAACAAAATTTCTTGATACAGTCAGCAAGCAGAGTATTATCATAGCATGAGAAGCTCATACCATATTAAATATCCAAGACAATGCTTAAATCTTAGAAATATTTTATGTAACAGGGAACTCTAAATATTGAAGCATGTGTTTTTGCCCTACTTTTTCAATTTATTTGACAGAACAAATTCTACTGTCAGACGGACGTTTTCACTTGAAATTTTGAAAGCGGTAGTTTACATCCAAGCGTTTTTAGACTTTCCATTTAGTCAAACTCTAGAACTGGTATATTATATCCCCTTCCAGTTGTACAGGGAATAGTAGCGTCCTGTTTGACTTTTCCCTGTTGTATTTTTTCTTGCTACAAATCATTATCCTTGTTCTGATTTTTGCATATTGAATAAACACATGCAAAAATAATAAGCATGTTGTTGATGTAAACTTAACTGTGGGATATGTATAACTATCATATGAAAAACAAAACCAACTCACTGAACTTTTTTTCTTGGAAAATATTTCGCAGGTTTAAGTTTCATTGTTTGTGTAGGCATTCATCTCAAAAAACACAAAACTAAAACAAAATGCATAGAAATAAACAAGACTAGTTTTTAATTTCTAAACAGAAACTTCAGAAGAGTTGTTCTGTATGTCAAGTATAAAAACTAAAAGAACTACTAGCTCATAACATAATTCTAAGACTTTTGACGCTACTAGAAAAGTATGCAAGTTAACCAACCGTGTAAATATAAAACTAACGTAAAGTTAGCACATTTATCGATCTATAAATTCTTTTACAATGTTGTGCAATAGCATTTTATAAAGTTCAACTAATTTACTTTGTAATTTTGAAAAGGAAAGTTTTCTGAATAGAGCAGTAGAAAATGTAGGCCATCAAGACTGGACAACTCACCATCTCAGACAAAAAGTAAATAAGATTCTTTTACAATGACACCCATTCCAATTAACAATTTCCAATTTTATTTACTCAACTATTTCTGTCTGATTTTTTTGTGTAACCTCGATGCATATACATATTCACCTTGGATACATTTGTTCCCAACCTCTATCAAAATACATACTCTAAAATGATATATCAATATCTCAATTCGAGTATTACCATCGACAATCTTTTATACCAGGTTTTTAGTTTGTATGGGAGTCATGCTCACGGATCTTTTCCTTTTTTGCTTTTACTTCCTCCTCCTCCTCCTCCTCCTGCAATCCTGCTTCTTTTTCTCGACCATTTCTTTTCTTTCTTTTTTTTCTCCGACGACCGTCATGTTCAAAAATGTTTAAACGGAAACGAAAAAGAAGAAGAGAGAAAAGGAAAGGAGAAAAGGAAACGTTGTTTCTGGAAAATAGAACACACTCTATAAAAAAGTTCTTTATTTTCTTCCACTTTTTTCCAAGACACCGCCTCCGCACCGACGAGGCCATCGTCATCAATATCACTATCACCAACACCAAAATACATATATATTTTTTCTCTCACACTGATTGCGAGTCTTGTTCAAAACGAAGAATATGTGCATGCATACTTATTTTTCAGTTTTACTTTCCAATGAATTTGTGTCCACTAACAGACCAATATATGGGAGGCACATTTTTAATAAAAAACGTATTGCTTCAATTACTTTTTCTCCTTTATAGATCTTTTTTTCTCCAGGTTGAGTATCTAATATATTTATTATATTGGTCGTCTCACGTCCTCTCCGATATTTACCTTTGTAAAGTAGTAGACAATTTTTATTACATTTCTCTCCATTTCCCATCTTACATTGAAAGAAAAAAATAAATGAGAAGCAGAAGGCATAAGAACGAGAACATCAAAAGATTTTCAATAAACGGGCTCATGCTTTTTCTACGTTCTACACTAAAGTATAATCATAAAGACCATAAATAAACATGGAACTACGCATCCAGTAAGTAAATCTTGAGAAAAAAAGGATTTTAAAAATATTACAAGTTAGGTATACGGTAGTTATATAGGTGCGTATGATGACGGTGGTGTGGTAGGGGCAGGGGGCAGCATAAGTACTAAATATATTTATGTACATAGATAGATGGTGGGAATGCACATGAGTGGAAGTGAAAGATCGCTTAGGATGATCACCAATGAATGGTTGTGCAACACTTTCCTTTGAATTAATCATTTTTATAGTCCTTTCATTATTTGTCCCATCGACTACCAAGAAAATATTTTATCTGGTGTGCTATATACTTTTTCCTGCTGCTTTCCATTTCGTTTTCTATCGTAACATTTACCAGAAAACGATTCATTCGACATAATACACAACGCCTCTTGCGCAAATCTTGGACACTTTCAATGTAGCATAATAGTCCAATTTTCTAATATTATTCATTCAATCATGATAACATTTTTGCTATCTTCGTCTTACCAAATTTCGATTCCGAATATTTAAATGTGAAAAAGGATTATACTGTAATAACAGTTAGTTTAGTTCTGAAACTGGACACCGTGAAGTTTCCTTTTACACCCAGTCATTATATGTCCTGTTGTGTCCTAAATATGAAAGGGCAATATGAGAAGCTTTGCGGTGTAATCATTTTTATCTTCCGTTGGGTATTTTCTCCTTGAGAAATCCGGATTATCATCTTGAGAA
Organism: Entomobrya multifasciata; assembly: GCA_034693345.1. Lineage (NCBI taxonomy): Eukaryota > Metazoa > Arthropoda > Collembola > Entomobryomorpha > Entomobryidae > Entomobrya > Entomobrya multifasciata. The sequence goes on from JAQFXM010000119.1 coordinate 4,085, forward strand.
ACGTGTAGTGAGTACACACTTACTGGTGAATAGTTGCAATATTACTAATAATAATGGTGTGTGGTTCGGAGGAAACCTTTTTTTCTTCTGAACTGGTCTGGTCTCTGGTCTGGACATATAGCCACCTACACTGCCAATGAACTTTTGGTTTTATTTTTAAAAAAAGAGCAGATAACTCGTACATATAAACGACCATTTTGTTGGTTGTCCCGAATGGTTTTTCGTTTTTTGCGAGGTTACAAGGGCGTCTATATTCTTGGAGGGAAGGGAATGTTATGTTCGTATCTACATAGCTTTATGTAAAAGCCGTTGTATAGAAAAGATACTGGAAGAGGGGAAAAGATTAGGAATTAACTTCGGTGCCGGTGTGGAAAATCAAGTAAAAAGGTAGCGAACGTGATCGGAAAATAAGTTTTATATAAGTATCTTTTCATTTTCTCTCCAGCTTTCTTCTTCTACAACATTTTTTCTTCTACTTTCTAGTCTGCAAGTCAAAAAAATTGTTCATTGTGTATTTCTTTTAACTTTGTCCTTCACTCTCACATGCATGTTTGTATAACTGGTTGGCGGTGAGTATATTTAGGTAGCTTTTTATATTGTATTGCAATTCGGTAGTGCAGTGGTAGCATTCAAACACTTGGACATAAGAACGCATTTGTTGTCTTTTGCAGTGGCAATGCCAAAACAAATATTATTTCTACAAGTACTAATTCTACAACAATAGTTGCAACAACACTCTATTTTTTCTGCACATTCTTGAAAAATACAGCACGTTGGGTGCACGTTATAGGTATCATATATGCTTGCATGAGTGCTACTTCCATGGTTACTGGGAATATGACCTAGTCCACTTGAATGAGAAAAGCTTGAATTTTCATTATTGTTCCAACTGTATTGTTGCTGAAACTGGTCAATGTTGGGTTTCCAATGATATAAACAAGGTAAAGGTAAAGACTTTTATATGAGAACTTAAGTAAGTTTCATTTCCTTCCCGTGTTGGTAAGTAGAACCATTGAAAAGAAATAAGAACATATAGTTAAAGGATCAATATGAAAAACAACGAGAAGGAGTAGGTTACGCAATATTCTATGATCAAAACGATGATCACCTTCACTACACACTACAGGTCTTTTTTTCTTTAGGTTAGGGTATTATTATACAGTTAAGGGTAGAAATAATAGCGGAGGTAACGCTCGGGTGAAAAGATACACTCTAAGAGAAAAAGTTAAGTGTGGGAAGCACGTTTTAACAGCTTACGTTTTATCAAAAGAAAAAAGAAAGCATATTCGTGTGAGTAGTTGTCCCGAATAAATGAAGAGAAACTATGGAGTATAGTTTTTTTTGTGTGTGGACCAGAAATGTAATAAAAAAGACGAAGAGAAAAGAGTTTTTCGAGAAGGTGGTTTGCATTGGTTGGCGGTGGTTGGTCGTTGTTACTTTTTGGTATTTCCTTCTTCCATGTCGTTCCAGCTGGTGGCCACTAACAACACGATCAAGAAAGTGAAACCTAGCATGGCAGTGTCACCGTGATCTTTTTTTCTTCTTTACTTGGTTTAGTAGCAATAATGGTGGTGGTGATAGAAGAGGCGACCAGAGAAAACGGAGTTTTAAGGAGGGAAAAGTGAGAACAAAAAAAATCGAATTAGAAACATGGAATGCGTGGAGAAAGTATAACAGGTTAAAAGAAGATAGAAACAGAATAAGGAAAATATAAAAAAGCAAGACATTGAAAATAGATAGCTTATCGTAATCACAATACACTGATGAAATACAAAACTACATGTATAAAAACGGATGTCCAGCAATTTCACAGTTTTTCATGTATACATTTTCAAGTATGTATAGAAATTAAAGAAGGTTGCTAGTTACAAAGTCAAAAGATGAGTTGAAAGACGACTGTGTTGCCTTTTTGCTTTGACAAAACTTTTTAAGTCCGTTTTTTGTTGTATTTGTTGCTATAAATACTTTTTTTATCAACAAACAAACAAAATAGCCAGTTCAGTCCAGTGGAGTCATCACGACCAAAGTGACGTATTCCAATAACGTTGCTCTGTGTACACCATGATCCTTTTCCTTTGCTTTTCAAATGATATCCACCACCAGCTGCATTTTTTGGTACTTAACAACACAGCTATCTGTAAGGAACATTGTACAATAAATATTACGATTACGAGGACCGTTACTTTTTTCTATTCCTTTCTTTCATCTTGTAGTATTTTTTTCCTGAAAAAGAGCGGACAAAAAAAAACTGGAGGAGATGAGGGTTGAAGAGATTTTCTGGTAGTAGCCTTGGTGGTGGTGACGGCGGTGGAATCAGTATTGGGTTTTTTCTTGATCATGCTTTCAAGATAATTCTGTTTCTCCTTCTTTTTTTACACGATCGGATCAAATGTTCGCTGTATTACTCTATATTATGTTTGTTCAGTGCTTATAAAATAATGCTATTGCTACACACTGTAAACCATATTTACTACTTTCATATATGATCATGTAAAGGTTCTTCTTTGTGTAAGCTGAGTATACATGTAAAAAATCCTGTATGCTTTTAAGAAAGCGAAAAAATGGAGAAAGAAAAAAGAGAAGGAGAGAGAGAGCTGTGTGTGTGCTGAGTTGACACTTTCTCTGGTGGATAAAAAGATTTTTTTCATCATCTGGTGCGCAGTAATGTATGAGCACAGTTGAGCACTCACTGACTACTGTGAGTATATAAAAATGTGCCGACTTAGAAGGAACAGTGCTAATAATAATAATAGTAATATGATTATGATTATGTTCATTTTATCCAATGTCCTTTTGTCTCTTTTGTTACAGGAGCTACTACCATTATCACTGTGTGGGGAAGGGGCAACTCAACTCAGTCAGCAATAAGAAAAACGAAGAAGATTATTGACTTGGGTTTGTTCAAATCAAATGAAATGAACTGCTGGTGGCAAGCATCATCGTCATCACTATCATCCCGTCCTTTAACTGGAGTATAATAAGCAGAGTAATAACGATCTTCCTCTTTTGCTCTCCCTCTCTTTTTTTTGAATAAGAGCAAAGAAGAAGTAGACTAGGGAGAGTATCATCGCGACAAGAGCTAATACTCCGCGACAATCACTACTGACAACGATGATGACGATAGTGCTGGAGAAAGTACATTACAGACTTGTGATGCTTTAACGCTATATAAATTTTCATTGTGGAGTGGGATGTTGATTATACGACGATGATATGATTCCTTCTTTTTTTATACAAAGCCATACTACTGCTACTGCTTTAAGTATATTTTTAGGCCCTTATGCCACCAGTTCATAATGCTGCTGTAAGGAGGATCAACCTTTGGTCCTCATCATCAACAACGACGACATATACCAAACAGAACGACATTCAAGAAGAAAACTACTACAGGACACCACTCTATGCTTCTATTTCAGGATAACCTATTATTGAAAAAAGCAGATCCGAGAAAGAGAAAAGTAAGAAGCGAGCAAATAAAGAAGAAAAATCTTATCATCTGAACAAAATTTCGTTGACTTTTCTTTCATCGTTTCGCCTCTTATTCTGGACAGTATCAGCACGTCTTTGAGGAGAGGAAAAAAAAGAAGAGATGAACTAAAAAAGATAAGTACCTATACTCTTAACCTGTCTGTCATATACTGAACGTTTATATCTTTCCATGCAATACTATTTACTTGTTCTTCTCGTGGTGAAAATGGGAAACAAGAGTGTCCAACGATCATCCTCTCCATCTTCTACGCTCATCTTTTGCAATGACTAATGGAATAGAGTTTGTACTATACTGGCGACAACAGTGTCACAAAAAGGGTGGTTCATATGTTTTTGTATACCTTGAGAAAAACTATTTTCTCTATTTTTTTTCCTGAATTGGATAAACAAAGGACACCCAAGTACAACAACAGCATTGTCAACAAGACAAATTTTTTAACCGTGTTCTCCGACTAGAAAAACACACAGGGTAAAAACTAAATAAAAAGGGCTATTCTCTGTTTCAACTTATTTGAAAATAAAGATAAAAGAAAGAAATAAGATGAAAATACAACCAAATAAAGTTGGTATACAAGATAATCTATAATATTAGCAGAGAATCAAAAAATATATATAGGTACATGTTATATTGGAAGGATACAGCAAACACACGTCCATTGTCTCTCGGTTGAGAAAAAAGTAACACTGATCTCTGTTGATATCTAATTTCACATCAGTGGCAACTGACACTTTTTTTCTATCTATACTCTCCCAGCTTGTTCTAATAAACAGACATACAAACAAGGTTTGTAGTTTAGCAATAATAAAAAAGAAAGCATGAAGGAAATGAAAACGACAAGAAAAGCGAAACGAGAAGGTATCAAAAGGCGATATGCAATCCTGCTCATCTCACTCTCAACTCCTCGGCTCTCATAATCATCATCAGTACAACAGTATCTTTCCCCAGTTGCATCAGTAGTGGCAACACAAGTGTGTCCTCGAGAAGACGCTCGCATCATCATCATCGTATCGTGGCGTGGCGTAACATCATCGTCGTCATCCCCTCTCTCTCTGTCTTTCCACTGCTGCTACCAATGCTGAGCTTCAACTATCTTGTTGTTTTGTTGTGACAGGAGCAAGGACTGCACCTTTGAGATTTCATTCTTCTCTTGGATTTTTTTTCTTGTTGGTTTTGATGTTCATCTCGTGTTACGTCTCATGATGATGATCACGACGATATACTAATAATAAAATACAAAGACTGACACTATCGCGTCTTAGTGGAAAAGATATAAAACAAACTCAAAGATCACAATCATTTTCCCCTTGTTCCACATCTCCAAACTGTAAGCTCCAAATCCACACAGTCAATCTATCTGTTTCACTTTAGAGAAAAAAGAGGAAAAAACACGTGTAACTGCTAATTCAACTGCTTATCCCTAAAACGTGTGTAAGATCATAGTAGAAAAACAGAGAGAGCTACAAAATATATTATTATATAGGTTTTTCGTAAGAATGAGTGAGTGAACACTTCCAACATTTTATCAGTTTGTCAATGGAATAACCATTTAAAAGACTATAAGGTAAGAAGTATAAGGGAAAATGAAACAGGAAGAATAAAGTCAAAACTTTGCATTTTTTCCGTTTCTTGAATTTTAACGACTGCATTGGAGTCACAGTGGAAGATATTTAGTTACCTTTTTTGCTGTCGTAGTTGTTATCTATACGGATATTGGCAGTGTTTTTGATAAAGTTTAAAAATAGGCATGCATTTAAATGTTGGAATAAACCAAACCTCTGAGGAAATGGCCTCACAAACTATAATGCATATAGATTCCTTGGTATATGATACACACACAGCTTAGATGTTCGGTTCATGATTATATAACACACAAAATGACAGAATTCCAAGCAATATGCACCCTGTAATATGCTCAAAAAATAAGCCCTTGTAAATAAATACCTGGGGAAAACAGAGAAAGGGAAAGATCAGCATTCGATATTCACTTTAATAGTTATAGATTGAGTGCGAGAGTTTATATGCTGGGATTTGTGCAAGACCAAGTTCTAGACAATGAATTGGGCAATAATTAAAATACCAACATTTTAATCGACATCAATTTTGTACAGCAAATTTAGCTGTGTATAAAATGTATTGCCTGCACTTGAACCCTAAAAAGTAAATTTTTATGGAGTAAAGCAGTATATAAAAGTAGCGATAGGTTGCTTTTAATGTCTTGTTATAGTTTACTACGGAGGATGCTCTGCAATATGTGTAGCTATGAAAGGGCACATACAGATGATACAAGTAACTGCATAAAATAGTAATCGCTATCGCTACCAAATAACCATAAAAAAGTACACAGTATGGACAGACAAGTAGAGTAACACAATCTGTAAGAGGCAACTAAGGATCACAAAATAAATCCATTTCCTGCATGGTTGTTGCCTTACAACGTGTACTAGAGAATGAGGAGCAAAGCCAACCGAGCGGAGAATAATAATAATTATCGCGAAGTAGTAAGCATAAAGTCTCTTCTTCTCCACGGCCACGTTACAAAATTTTCTCTCCTTTTTCGTCTTTCTCTTTTCCCCTTCTCTCTTTTTCCACTTTTCCCCCTTCCGCCCGCCCGCTCAACTCTACCAAGTAAGATTAGCGATTCTTCCCATTCTTCTCTACTTTTATGGATGTTGTTTGTTCAATGGAGAAAATGTACTTGATATACACAGTACGTGTATGATATATTTAGAAATTTTACTATATGGCGTGGCATGTACCTTTTTTAATATGTGCGGTGGCGATTTTATCATTAAAACCCATGTAATGGGTGAGATGTGTGTGCCAATGCATGGAACTCTAGTATTATTTTAAATCCTTTCAAAGCACTTGGGCAAAGTAATATAATATATTGGGAGACAGGGAAAATTATTATTAAATGACTCGTGAATTGACTTTTCTCTTTTTGTTTCGTTACACAAGAGAGACACACAAGAGCACACAGCCAATTAGGTATGGTACACTTAACCCCATCATGATCATCATCATCATAGAAAAAAATCAACTTTACTGTGTTCATTTACTCTTTAAAGTGTAGTCAAACAGAAATCAACGCAACAAATCTGAATGATTACTACGAGTGCTGCCTGCATTTTAAATAATAAAATGTATCACAAAGTCTTGATCACTGTGACTTCTACAAATATAATATGCATAATAACTGTAAAATTTAATAATGATTTTCTATTTTGTTTACAGGTATGCCAAACAAAATCAAACAAGATCAATAATGTAGATCAGCACAACTCTACAAAAAATAAATATTGTGCATGTGTAGTGGTTCATGTTCCAAACGCACAAACCAATTCTTCGATAAAACACGATATCTACGCAAAAAATAAATCCAAGTCTATACACTCAATTTAAACAGTGTGCGTGAGAGTGAACACTGGAAGTAATCGGTGTCTATTGTGATGTGGTGGAAATACTTAATAAACTCGATACTATCACGTTACCATCTACCACAAAATACTTAATACATCAGAATGATATCTGAAAAGTGAAAATGGGAAATTAAAGGAAATCTTTTCTTTCTGCTGACCCAATATATTATTTTCGCGAGCACATGTACTCGTTTACTTTGTGTGTGTTTGTGTGATAAACCGTTATTGATATGGTGAAAAAGAAGACGCTGTTACCCATTCATGTTATTTAGTAGCTTTACAAGACCAAAAAATGTATACAAGTATACTAAACCCCACTCATCCAATATCATCCCCAGCACGCAAACAAAGATGATGATGATGAAGATCATCATCATCATCAGCATCATCACCACCAACATGATCATCTTTGGAACAGCTTTTCAAGCGTAGAGAAAAGATTTTCTCTCATTTACCATCACCACCACCACCACCAATCTTTTATTTTGTTTCCATCTCATCCTCATCTCATCATTGTCCATGATGAACAATGTGTGAGAGCGTGCCCATCCAGTTGTGAGTAATAAAATGGTGAATGGTTTCAATGATGATTGTGACGATGCTAGTTCTTCTCCTATTTCATCTTCGTCTACTTCCACTACTACTACTTGTGAAAGTAGTAGTAGAAAGAACTGTGTTGATGAGTTTCCTGCCAGTAAAATGGCAAGTAGACAATTACCGAGTGTGCAATGTTGCAATAGACAAATAGTAATAATAACACTAATACTTCTTCTTCTTCTATCACTCGTACAACTACAGCCACCTTTACTATTAATTCTCCTACTACTTATATTGACGACTCTGCAGATACTGTATGCGTACATCACTACTATCACCATCATCATCATCAACAGTTTCATCATCCTCGTCGATGAATTTACCACAGTGTCAAATAAATCTTTGACTTGGAATGACCCTTACTTTAACCACAAGGGATACTGTTGGTGCTACCTACTTTTGCAGCAAGCTATCACGTTATAACGTTCATTCGCTATTATCATCGTCAAGAAGAGAGAAAAAACTACTTGCCGTGTACCTTATCCCACGACGCACAAATAAAACGTGCTTCGCTCGCTTCCTGTGCTCTCTCTACTAATAAATGACTGTGTAACGAAGAAAAAAGTATCAAAAAACTATATGTATGTATTATTGTAACTAAAAGTAAAATGACTATATACAAAAAGTAAGGACAATGAGCAGAAGAAAAAATGTTGGGAAAAAGTAGTAGGAAAACGTGAACGGTAAAAATAAAAAGGATTTGTTCGTGCGTGTAACCACATGATATTTATAGTACCATACTCTCTTCTACTTTCACTCTACTCTTCTCCAGCAAGAAGTTGGAGCTGAGAAAAAAAAGAGAGAAAATTTCTCATCAGCGCACAAAATCATCAGTTTCATCATTATCATCATCATCATTTTGGACGATAGGATTGTTTTTATACTTTTTTGCAACACAACTTGAAAAAAGTACGGTCCCATACGTCATATTACCACTATTACTGCTACTACTACAGATTTTTACCAGATATATATACACTGTACACAAAAAGCAGAGCAACAAGAGTGAAAAAAGGAAGGAAAGGAGAAAAAAAGTTAAAAGTAAGACGGACAGAGAGAAAAACAGGAAGGAGGATTCAGGGCAAAGTAACGTGTACACTGGAAAAAAGAGAGAGAAAAGGCGAGATAAAAAAAAGTGTCTGTGTGTGCAGAGTTTTCACGCTTTATTTTTTTTATTATGTTGGTAAGACGGTTTGAAATGGTAGGAATGGTAGGGAGCGGAGGTGGAGGTAGTAGAAGTAGCAGAAACACAGCAAGAAGAAGAAAGTTGAACGGGAAACTTTGCTCGTCAATCAGTTTGCTTTTTGTCATGGGACTTGGCTTCGTTTCTGCATGCCCGTCCGATTGTGTGTGCAAGTGGAAAGGTGGCAAGCAGACTGTTGAGTGCGTCAATCGAGGACTCAGGACTTTCCCACATAACATTGATCCCGGAACGCAAGTAAGATTTCATTAATAGCATAATTTTCGCGCACTATTATATCTTTTAAGCACGTAACGTAGCCTACTGGATATATATACTGTGTATACATAATGCCTCATTCAAAAGAACCCCTATGTTCAGCAAAACTGATAAGTATATTTACAGAGATGCTATTCAACTACGATGTCCTATATTCGAATTTAATAAATGGGGATGGAAAAGATAGTATGTTTTTGCGTCTTTAGCATAACACTGACTGATATCTGCGTCCGTCCGAAATAAAATGGGAGAAAAAGGGTTAAACAATAAACAATCCGACTGATGTATTCATTGTCACGAAGTGATAAACCCAACATAAAATATGCATGTCTCTTTCCTTCTCTCTCAACCACAAACTGAAAGTCTGCCAATCATGGTTTATCAGTTAGACTATCTTGTTGAAAATTTTCTCCATAATAACTCATCTTAAAACAAAATGTAGAGAAATATAGCTAATTCAGATGAAATGTAAATTTTTAATGGGTCATTGCAGGTCAACTTGTTTATCCCATCATTTATGGTATCCTGGGTAACAAATTTTGAAAACTCTTTAGTGTTCATAGGGGACAGAGAGAGGACCGAGTTTTTTTTGAAATAACTTGGTTAGGATGTATAAATAAAAATAGAATGATGTTGAGTACAGAGTAACATGAGTGATGCTGAGATATGGACCATGCATAGTAATTTCGGATATTTGACTGCTACTCTCATTTCTCAAAACAAATGGCGTCAAATATAGAAAACAAAATAGTAAATGTAATTTAGTGTGTCATCAAGAAGGAGAAGTGTTATATTAAACGACTGCTGCTGTTATGTCAAATATTCAATCGTCCGTGTAGCCCTAGATTACAGAATGATTTCTGATTTAAAGAAGAACAAAGTAAACATAGAATAAATAGAAGCGGGATAGAGTTTTTTTCCTTTTGGTGAGCAGAGAATCGAATGAAATCGAGTCCACTAGCGAACTCACAATGAAAATGTATTTGGTATTATTTCTCTCTTTGAGGGAAAAGGCTAATTCTTTTATTTCTTTTTATACTTCCATCAAAGGAGGAGTAAATGGGAGCAAACAGCTTAACAAGACCTGACCCTGATTTTTTTGAGCTTGTGTCAGCAGAAAAAAACTTTAGTTTAGTGTTTGGTAGCAGAAAAAATAAAGTTGGTTTTTCTCTCTCTCACACTTTCGGAGTGTATGTATCTGTCCAACTTGCTCTTTTTCTTTCCTTCTTCTTCTTGTTATTTGTTTTGAGTGAGTGAAGGTAGTAGACAAGACAGGGAAGAGAAGGTGGAAAAGAACACAGAGAGAAAAAAGAACAGTAGAAGACGTGAGGTGGAAGAAAGAAAAAGAAAATAGGAATGTAGATAATACTTATGTAAAAATAGAGCCAAGAAAGTACATACATTTTTATGTATACTAAATAGTATGGTTTCTGTTGGAAAAGTTAGGGAAAAGTGAGTGAAGTAGTGAGGTTGACTTGTTTATGGAAAAAGAAAGAGAAAGAGGATGAGAGGGAACAAAGAAAATGTTTTAGCCGTCACGATGACTTGATTGGAGAAAAGAGAGAGAAGAAAATATCTTGTCGGTTTGATGGTGAAAATGGTGGATGGTTGTAACTAGTTAAACCCAAACTATAAAAAAACAATTCGTATAGGATGTTAAATATATAAAGTAATAATGTATGCATTTATTCTCAGTCGAAGTGTCAAACAGGGAGAATGAGAGAGAAGTGTGGTAATAGAGCGAGAAAGAAAGAAAAACAAATTAAATAGGTTTACTTTCTAAATAGCATGTTGAAGCTTTCTTCGTTTGTAAATTTTTTTTCTCCTTCTGAAATATATATTAGTATTTTTATATATGTACTTTTTTCTGTTTCAGGTGCTTGACATCTCTGGAAACAAGTTTGAAACACTACCACCCGATCATTTCATGCGCTCGGGTCTTATCAACCTACAGAAAATCTACTTATCAAGATGTCAACTGTCACACATCAACTCCCGAGCGTTCCGTGGTCTGAGTAATCTGGTCGACTTGGACCTTAGCCATAATGTGTTGGGAGAGGTTCCCTCGCCTGCCTTTCCCGACTGTCAAGGCCTCATGAAACTTATCCTGAGTGGAAATCCTATACGCACTCTCACCAAAAAAGCTTTTATCGCCCTTCAGTCACTCACCTCCTTAGAAATGAGTCACTGCGAAATAGAACGCATTGAAAAGGTCAGTCAGAGGAAAAAGAACTATCTCAAAAGAACAACTACCTTTCTTCATTTTTTTCTTTCTTATTCTTCTTGTAACAATGTAATATCATATATACATACATACATAAGTACATATATGCATGCATATTGGTTTTCCACAATATACTATACAACATTCCATTCCACTACTACCATGTCTATTAAAATAGATTGTGGTTTTATAGATTGGAAATCTACGGGAAATGCATTGGTGAAAAAAAACCAACTTCACTTCCTTTTTGCTTTTTGCTCACTGGCAAGTTTCCTTGGTTCCAATAACGAGACACCATTTTTTCACCTCTTTTTCTCATCTTAACGTAACGACAGAGTGAAAAATCACCAAGCAAGATACTTATCATCCGTTGATTTCCAAACTCTACAAGAGTGTGGAAACCAAACTATGTATCAAAAGATTCATCTCATTTCTTACCCTCAAGTGGTACCGGTGTGTGTATGTGAAAAGCAAGTATAAAAATCCTATCATACCCATCTCATATGTAATATCTTAACTCTTCTCACCCAAAAAAGACCCAAAAAATATCCAATGCATCTTTTTTGGTCTATTATATCTTTGTAAGGTTGGTATACTTCTCTGGTCAACGCAGACATAGAAAACTAGATAGGAATATATAAAAAACTGGTTGTAGTTTATCAGCCCTTTTGGTCCAATTTCCGTACTTTCACACGTACAAAGGAAACATTTTTTATTGCAGTGCTACAACACTTTTCCAAATCCTATTATTATTCAGCCCTCCGACTATTTCCCTGTTTTTTGAGTTAAAGAAAATCGTTATCACTATTAACCTTGTTTCTAATGAGAATTTTACTTACTTTCACTTTAAAATGCAGACAAATAAATCTGTGTATTATTACAATTTATTTATCTTTTTATGACACTAGACAAATGAATAATAGTGGTCAAATGTACTAAATATTTGGTCTACATTTTTCCTTGCATTTGGTTATTTTCTTGTTCTAGAAAGCGGTAAAAATTGTTCGCTTTTCTATAAAACGACTGTTCCAATGATTTTATCTGGTAAAAGTATAGCATAATATATATGTATACGTATTTCCGGTAGTATGCATATAATGCCCAAGCCAACCTGATATCCCCTTCACGATTGATAAGATATGTATTTAGATGGTCAATAAGAATATAGGTAGTTTATATGCATACGAAGAATTTGAAAAGATACTATAACATACATACAGTCATGTACATATATATGCACTTATTTTTAAAACCTACTTGTTCTTCGGTCTTCCCTCTTAATCTTGAACGAAACGGCTTTGTTAGGTTTTCGCAGTGGTGTAGTAAGTTTGATGGTAAGGCTATGGTGGTAGCGGTGTTAATACACAAACTTTTTAGTTTGGGTTTTTGGCTAGTTGTTATCTGTAATCTTGAGGCAAGTTTTTATCGCTATTCCACTATGCTCCACCAAACCAAAGAGTTTTATACATACATTAGTTTTTCTTAATATAAACCTCACGTGAATGAAGAAATATAAGATGAGTGTGTAAAAGGTACAAGGAACTTAATACAAATATGTATACAATTCATATTATTCCTTGTGAGTCGTCCTTCCATGTTTTTTTTATCTCGGACTCTGCTACTACACTGCTCAAGCTCGCCAAAATTCCACAGCGAATGCCTTTTTGTGGGTCGAAAGGCTTTAAGGGTGGAGTGGACAAAAGATGCTGTCGTAATTCACTTTTGAAGACGTGAGTAGTTAATGCTCCTATCAGACCTCGAGCAGAAGAAAAGAGAAAGCGAGAGAATAGGGGAAAAGGCCGTAAGAATACCAAAGCCGCAAACACAATACTAACAACTCAAAACCTCCAAAAATTACAAATATGTATGTACTTTTATTGTTACAAGGTGCATAATATATTTTTTACATACATTCTCATAAGTTTCCCTACTTTCCACTAACCAATAAAAGAAGAAGAAAAAAAGAAGTTAGCCTTATTATGTTGAACCGGAAGAAGAAAAAAAAGTCGAACAACAACAGATTGCTACCCAAAGGTGCACGAAAAGGATAAGTTGAAGAATACATGATGCTACGATGGTGAAGATGATTATAATACTTAAAAACTGAACAGCACCTCATTTTCTTGGTTGTCATAGAAGTACAATCTATCTTTTCTCGAGCTTTTTTCCAATTTCTATTATCCTTCTGATCATTTTCACCACACATTCATTACCCAGAAATAAATCCCAAAGACTTTTTATTATTACTGATGCTGATTAGCTGCTATTTTTGTTAGTTCTGTTGTGAAGGTGATAGCAAAATTCTAAAAATAGATGCATATATTTATCATTGTATATTTTATATGCACCAATTCCAAAAACGAAGATTATTCTTCTTTTTTTGCAAAAAAAGATAAGATCTTTTGCATCTTTAATATCTTGTTCGCGTCATCCAGCTCATTGTTCGCGTCCAAATAAATACTTCGCAAATCTTTTTTTTTCCAAAAAAAAAATACAATGTAGCATTTTTTCGTAAGCGCAAGAAAATAGCATAGCATATCATGAGAAAACACAAATACCTTCATGTAAATACCTAAATGGAATGATTGGTAGTGTGATGTACTCCCTTTTAGGTTTTGCAAAAAAAATATGTAGGACAAAAGATTTTTTTCTACGCGCAAGTTATTTTTTAAGCCTTGAGCAACCCAAGACAAGACCAACAACCAGAGGGGCGCTATCACATCACATATATTGTGTATTTTAATCGATAAAAATATGCAAAGCAAAAAAAAACTAGTAAGATGAAGGTGGAAAGTAGTATGTGTTCTTGTGTTAAAAATAAATATGGAATAAAAAAAGATGAGAGCGCTGAAAGTCTCGTTGTTCTGTTCGCACAGCAAAAAAATCTACTTGTTTAGATAGGCATGCGGTATGGTGTGTGATGTGGTTGATGGTGGAAAAGCCGGAGTGTTATTTTCATTTTTTTTTGTATATTTATAAGAAAAAATGTGGAAATATTGTCCTAGAGGCTTGGTGGAAGGGGCGGTGTGGTGGTGTTAGTGAATTGATACCCATGCCCCCTTTTTTCCTGTTTTATTTTCCTTTTGAAGAAGAAAAATATATAAGTAAGCATGCTCATGCGATCATGATGGTATTCTCCTAGGGATCCTGGGTTTTCCAAGAACAGAAACGTATGTGTAGTAACAGCAAAGCAAATAACAACAAAATACTACGTCTGGAACACCGAAAAAAAGAATAGCAAAGAGTACGGTATATAAGTGCATAGGTATGGTGTATGATGAGATGAAAGATGATTGAGAAAAATACGGATCTCTAGAGATATTTTCTTCACAAGAGGAAAAAAATTACGGCGAGTATTTTATTTTTTTCTTTTGGGGGCGAACAACGAAAATGAATAGAAAAGGCGAAGAAAATGTTGTATTAGGTAAATAACAAGAAGACTAGACATTATTCTGTATGATAAGCAAATACACATACATAGGTATGTATATACAAGCACAAATCCTTTGTGTGATTCGCTTTATTTACTAGTTCATCTGTTTATATGATGGTAGTAGACATCATGAGGGTTTGAAAACGGATAATAGGGAGAAAAGCAGAAGTAAAGAATGCTGTTTCAATTTTTTGCCGACTTAGAAGAAAAAAAGTGGTTCATGAGATGCAACATTGAATTGTATATTTGGTCGATTGGAGAAAAGAGAAAATACAGTGGGAAATAGACATGGTTATACAAGGTTGTATTGGAATTGATGGATTGGAATGTTGTTTGGTACAGTGGAAGTAATATACAAGTGTGTGTATAGTTATGTAGCAAGTAGAAATGATGTTGATTATGTTGGTAGGTTGATCCTCTCTTTTTTTGGTGGCGTTGGGAAGAATACAGTATGATTTTGTGTGTCTATGTATTTTTTTGTTCTGGGCAATTGCCACTGTCCTTAGGGAGCATTTGAAGGGCTGCTCAGTCTGGAATGGCTTAAACTGAATGGGAATCGACTGAAGAGGATTTCAGGGCTTGCCAGTCTCCCAGTAGCACTCAAAGGTGTCTACTTAGAGGAAAATCCATGGGAGTGTGATTGTCGGTTGTTGGAGCTCCGCTTGTGGCTCACAGAAAGAAATGTAGCCAATTCCGTGGAGCCAAGGTGCACTGGGCCTGATCGATTAGCCAACTTTACGCTGAAGGATGTGTCCGAGGAAAACTTTGCTTGCGTTCCTGAACTCTCACCGACAACCATGTACCAAAAAATTGGTAAGAACCAAACACATACACAGTATAATAATAATAGTAATTTGTACGTCTTAAATATCCCCTTGTCTATCTTTTTTGATGCTTTTTCCCCTGTATTTTTTATGCTTACGCATGCATTATGCTTGCATGTGTACCGCAAAAAATGGGAATTTCAGAAGCTGTCAGAGGATTGGGCTGGCTGACCTGAACAAAAAATAAATATCGCTGATAGCATCTCGTCAATAAGTAAAATGCACACTGCAAGCAATGCAATGTAATTCATTGTAGTAGCGTCAGTCATACAGTTAGACATGCCATGTCATCACTGTGTGTCTGAAAAGCAGTTAAAAAAGAAACAAAAAGTTATTATTATGACATTACAAGCACGCGCTAGTTTTCCCCATGACTTTCAATGGAAAAGAAAGGACAAATCCAAGAAGAAAACAACCTTAAGAAGGAGAAAAGCACAAACGAAATTATGATAGAAAGTTTAGCACCAACAACAGCCATCACACAACAAAGTTCCTTGTCTAATTTTCTCCTTAATATATTTCCCCCTTGCATGTCACGGAAACTACAAGGACGGCCACCGCGGCCTTTTTCTTACCATCGCATTAAAATCGTTTTCATGATATTATCGTCTTCGTCGTCATCATCATCATCTTGAGTTACATCCAACACTAGTATGTATTAAGGTTAAACTAATTTTTCCGTCAAAAAACCCTCTCACCCTGCCATGCCACAACAACAGCGTCAGCTTTTCACAAGCTGCGCGTCTGCTAAAAATAAAGAAAGTACTATGTTGACGATGACGACGATGATGATGATGATATATCTGTCATCTACCTTCATTGCACGAGGCGAGGCGCAACCAGCATTTTCAGTAGAACTTCACTAGATGATGGATACGCAGCATGGCAGCAATTCATTTTTTCGGTATGCTCTTTTCCAGCAAAATAATACCACAAAAAAAGCACACTTACTCAAGCAACATACACGACGACAACACAAAACCGCAAAATGGCTGTGTGCATGCTTGATGGGAGAAAAGAGGAGCAAGAGCAAGTTTCTAACTTAACGAAAGTAAATAGAAGTAAAATAGCTTGCGTCTTTTGTTGTATGTATGTTATGTGTGCATTACTTTTTTCTCCTTGTTTACTCGAGTTTGTGGAGAAGAGGCCTCGTCTCGTTGATGCCATCATCATCGACATCAACATCACAAGCACCCATTGTAAATAGCTCAAATGTACATACACACACACAATTGTGTATCCATTCCAGTGAAATCCATCAAAGAACAAGTTAAAAAAGGATAGAGGCGGATTCTCATCATCTTTACACAGTTTGGTGTGACGGGAGGTGGTCGATGAAAGTGGCTTTTCTGGCTGACTTCCTTTTACATTTTCGCAAGTCTTCTCACATCCTCTGGCTCCTCTCTCTCTCCTTTTTCTCTACCACGTTGTTGTCGTCTACATTTTTTTCTTAGTCGTCATCTTCTACCACTTTTCTTTGAAATGGCCGTGTCTAAGCTGATTATGAGATCGAGCACTCTTAGGGCCAACGACGGGGACAGACATCATCATCATCATTGCCATCGCATCGTCACCACCGTCGTAACAACATTTGCCAAAATGAAAGTAAATATAAAAAACGAGAAAGTGAAAAAAATGCACGTTCTTATAAAACACCATCAACCGGAACATCAACACTGCATTATCAAAAGAAACGATGATGATTACTATTACGGCCATGAGCACTTGCTTGTTAGCTTGTCTCTTTTTTTGTCTTTTTTTCATACTGTCTTTTAACAAGGCATGCATGCCAAAGCCATCATCGTCACGTTTTCGGATGCGGTAACAAAAAGAAAGAGAGAACTTTACATGGATAATCTAACTTTACAGCTTTTTCATATTATTTTAAAATAAAAAATGTCAAATATGCATGTATACAAGTTATAAACATACTTGAAGATTTTTCCACATCGCTTTATTTTTCTCGATATAAATAATATATGGTTAGTAATAATAAGCAGAGGCCAAGTACAAGTTTAACGTTTCCTTAAAACATCAAATGTGTAGAGTTATTACTATGATTACTACAATCATGGTGAGGGTAACGAGCTTTTCTTGTAGTGAAATAGTGCCAACAAATTTATTTCTTATCCCAAATTGCCTTCATTCTTCTCTCTACATTTTTATTATGTTTTTTTGGGTCCATCATGGTCCCATGTAAATATATATATGCAAAAAAGATATATATGATGATGATCATGATCATAATCACAATGCTTGTCTGTGAAAAGAAAGCAAATGAGTTGTGAGTAATATTCACACACAAGCAGTCTAAAAAAATGAACAAAGCTGACCTGACCTCATTGAGTGGGTGGCTATTAGTCTGTTGAGCTAGGTTTTAAAAAAAAGGAGATGGTTTTACTCCATATTATTTTCTATCTTAAAAATTACGTTAAAAAAGAAGGGAATTTATATACCCTGCCATTATTTCGGCCCTTTATGTTTATGTAAATTTTTTTGAGAATAAAAATTTGTACATTTAGAAGCATACTGTAGAAAAAAAGGGAAGTGTGTGTTGTAATAATAAAGTCAAGAGGGAGTCAAGAGTAAAAAAAGTAAATGAGTGGGGTAAAAGTGCAGAGAACCGTTTTAATTTTTATTTTCCCTTGATGAGCCAAGGATCTTTATTGCCCATTCAAGAGAGCTACACACGGACGGTACACGGACACATATAGCCTGTGTATATCTAGTACATATATTTTGACAATATTAGGGACATTTCATAAAATGCAGTAGTTAAACTTGCCATGCTAGAGTCAACCTTTTATACTAAAACGTGTACTTTGGGATGAATGAGCTGGCATTCGGGTGGGAAAAAAAGCTAATAAAAATGGAAGATGATAATGATGAAGTGTAGGAGTAGCCATTTTAAGTAACTCGTTTAATCTTTCAAAAAAAGCTCGCTTTAGATAGCCAAACAAAAGTGTTGAGTCAAAGTCGCATGTCATGTCTCGTTAGCTCATTAATGTTTGCAAAAATGAGCACTAAAGACAAAATTAATTACCTTTAATAAAAAAAGGATGATGATGGTGATATAAAAAATTGAGCTGACATTATAACTTACGATTATATATATTTTTATGATGTTTATTTTTCACAAGAAATATTACTATAAACACAAGTGAAGCAAAAAATATTATTTAGGGAATCGGTTTTTTATGATCGAAAATTGAATGTCACAACATAACATCAAAAGCTAATGCACGATACGATACGATACGCGCTAGCATGTGAACTAGAAAAACGTGTGGATATAAACTAGATTTCTCAATTTTCCGAATTGATTGTACACCCTTGAAGCTGACATGCTCATACTCATGCTCTCTCTCCAAGCTTCTCTTTTTGCTTTTGATTGAATGACCAAATGTGATAAGGGATTGAGATGGTTTGCAGGATGAGGAGAGTACTTGCAATGGGAAAATGAATGTTTCAAGGGTTTCTCATCTTCTCTCCCAAGAAAATAAAACTCGTTCAGGGATCTGCTTTCTCTTCTCTCTTTCTCTCCCTGCTGAGCTGAGTGAGTCAAGAAGGACATACTTGTGAATCATCTTTTCATCATATTTATATATTATGATATTTCCAACATTTCGAAATTGCTCGTCTTCAGAATCGATCCAAAAATTACGTGAAAGCCTCTATACTTATCCGTTCCTTGACTTGACATTTTCACCGATATCATTACATATATCGTCTCTCTGTAGTTCGTAACATTTTCCATATCCATTCCACTTTGACTCTGTTATTTGTTGTGATGGTATAGCATGTATTTATATTATACAGTATTGCTGTTATGCTCTGAATGTGAGTCAAGCAATGCGTCATGACATGACAGTTGAACGAGTTTGTTTGAAAATTAGAAACCCACCAGCGAACATATTTTTTTGTCCTCTTTCCAGTCCTCAAAATGCCTGAAAATCTTTGCATGGTTCTGGTCTGGTTCATATCCAGAAAACCACAAAATATATATATTTCATTATGGAATCTACGGAACATGCTTTCATGAATGCTGAGAATTGATGATGATCATGAGAGCAATTGTATATTAAAATAGATATACCTACCTGTACCTACATTCTCCCCACCTTTTGCATCAAAATCAGCATCTGGCCAAAAATATCCATGTGCTCTCGGCTCAGACTCAGACTAAAAAATGTATAATCAAAAAGCATGTATGGATATTTGATTGGACTTACCTTGCCCCTTCTCATTTCCCCATTTCACATCCCCAATACATTTCCCAATCCTCCACCAACACTCTCTCGCATTTTCCCTACATATCTATCAATTTATGTATGCATGGGTGCTTGGGTACTTGGCGCGTACCAAATCATTTTCTACATGCTACGAAGCTTCCTTCCCACCGCCACCACCACCGCCGTCGCTCTTGGAAAGAATGAGAAAATCCTCCGCACCTTTTCCTTCATTCATTCATACAGATTCATTCGTACAACCAAAATTCCATATTCCATCATTTGAAACGAAATTGAATTTAAATATTGTCAACCCGGAGGAGGTACATCTTCATGCAATATCATTTCATCCACACTCCCATTTTCTCTATAATATCTAAGTAAATAGTTGCATCGTTTTCAATTCATATTGAAAATTTTCCCTCTAAAAACCCTCAATCCGACTCAACTCAACGAAGGTTTTACCAGTTTTATGCTAAAAACCTTAAAGGACGCACATTATTCATCATCAGATGTCTTTACCGTTCGATCCTCATCCTCAACTACGCAGTAAAATACATAAATACTCCTTCTTATAAATAGGCATACATACAAATTCAAAAGCATGTTTTTAGTGTGGTCTCCAATGAGTCTCTTTTTCCATGACGGAATCTATGTGTCTTGTCTACTTGAAGCTCTCTCTACTTTTGTGCTACATACGTCCGTTCCCATAGGAGACTTTCTATTTCCTCTGCTAACTTTCATTTTGTAGCTTCCTGACAGATTATGGATTTGAATGATGCACTAGAGAAGTGGGAATAGAAGCGGTGATGATGATGATGGTGGCGGTGGCAGTGGCATAATATGAGGAACGACGAGAGGCCAAAAAATATTATTAACGTTATGATGATGTTATAACACCAAAATGCTCCTCCTCGCAGCACTCCAACAACTTTTCCCAAAAGAGCTACCTTCTTCTTCAACAAGAGAGCAAAGTCGAACAAGTGTGCTCACTCATATATATTATTACTCAGCAACCTTTCAAAAAAGCATATATTACATATTTTTTTCTACTTTTGCGTATATGTCCTTTACTCGTCCAGAAAGAAAGATGAGCAGGAAAAAAACGGATTTTACCCTTCTAGTCGTACCAGACAATCCTCTCTGGATTTGAGATCCCTTCCAGAGAGAAAATACCTAAATACCATCATTGTATATATCCTCTATTTGGACAGACCAACAGGGAAATTTTTTGTACGGTGCATATTGCTGCATGTAGAAGTGATCATAATATTTTGTCCATGGATGCTACATTCGTTTTTACCTTATAGCCGCCTTACACACACACAACAGCCTCAAGCGTTTTTCTTCTTCTTGTGTGTGTGCTTCCTATTTCCTACAGGGAATCAAAATGTTTCCCTCCAATGGATTCTGATGGGATCTTTCTCTCTACTAACAAAATTTGTTCCTTGCATATGCTTTATTACCGTTATAAAACAGGTATATATCGACAAGCCAACCATTTCTACACACAAGGAGCCCTTAAGTACTCTCTTTCAATCTTGCACATGGCATGTTGAACAATTTCACCACCGCTTTCATGGCACTGAGCTTTTTAAAACCGTTTTTTTCTCTAAGATCTTACCTTGTATGCCTATCAAAGCCGTAGTCATCCACCCACACAACAATATGTTGTTCGAAAATGGTGAAACACGGATGCTACGGTTACTGTTGTATTCGGAAGGAATGATATACTGGAGCGCATAATATTTGTGTTATCAACTAAGTCATCTTTTTTCATCTGTGTGAAAACAAAGGTCGTAAAATACAGATGTGCTTTTGTTCTCATTCAAAACAAAGCTAACGACTTTTGAAATTGGTTGCTTTGCTGTGGCTTGTAAGCTCATAAAACAAGAATCAAAGTTTGACTACAGATTTTGTTTTAGCAAACATGGCCTCAATACCATTAAGGTCAAGAAAAAGTCATCATGAAACAAATTAAATGTCACATATGAGATTTCAGTGATGATAAATCATACAAGCATAAACCAAACTAATAATCTCACATGCTAATCTTCTAACATTGCATTGCATAATCACCAGCGATACAAAATAAAACATTAATCTTTAACTTTTTGGCATCGTTATTTTTGGGGTTTATCCTTTAACCATGCGACTCGTTTGAAACTGGAAAAGTATCTGTGTATGCTTTTATGTTGGCTTTTGATACAATTTAAAGAAAGAAATTTAGGTAACATCGATGTAACTATATGAACGAATTCAAAGTAAAAATAACTACAGTGTCTTTAGTTTCAGCAAAGCTGTTGAAGCAATACGTGGAATGTTTTTATTTTCTAAATATTTCGTAGAAGTAGCATTGATGATGATGATATCATCAGTTACTCTAAGCGGCTTAATTTATTAAATCTTCCAGGCATATCGGCTTGTATCAAAACAAAGTGTATGTGATGTAACGTTTGTAATGGAATTTCAAGGCAAAATATGCAAGTTGCCATCATCAAAGCTTCTATAAATAAGACGACAATGTGATTTAGAATGACTATTTTATCCAAATTTTGTGTATAACTATTAAGCAGTAGCGTGCCAATGTTGTTATTTTATGTCTGTCAGTTATTTTGAAAAAATAAAAATCCCATTTCGAAAGAATAATAAGCTGTTGTCATAGTTTAAATACATACTTAAGATATAATCCACAAATTATGTATGTTTACTTCTTTAATTTGTATAAAACTTACACTAACATGTAACAATGGGTAAATTAGCACTAACCGCCCATAAAAATCAATTTATTTGTTTAAAATTTCTTGAAATAAAAGGAAGGAAGTTACGCAATGTGTCGTTGTCAGAAGATCACACAAACAAGGATAGCTTGTTTAGAATTTTGTCAGTATAAAAAATTGCAGCTTTTTGGAATAATTTGCTTAAATCATTCGCCAAGTTACGGTGGATTTGACATTTTCAAGAGGAAATTGAAATACGTCTCATTTGTTTCCGTTGCATGTAACTCTGCGTGAATCGTACTTCATTTTTAAATTTTGCTATACTTTGAGAGAATTCAATCGACCTGTAAACTTTTACTAGAAGCTTTATTTCCCTAAACGACTAGTAAATATAATACAGCTAAAATACCATACCGTAATTTGTTGTGTTAGCAAAAGATCAAATAACAACATATTTTTAGCCGTTTTCATGGAAAATTCCAACACAAAGCTTTAACACTGGTAGAATAGTTATAAGATTATTTATAGAAATTGTAAGATTGACTTATTTAGTGTTTTTGTCTACATCAAATCAAAGGAACACACATTCATGTTAACACACGAGCAATATTTTATTAAACTGAATATTACAACGAGTTCAAAAGCCTTTATCTGATTTCAGCCTTGAACACTTTACACCAAATAATACTCACGAAGAAAATGGGTTGTCGCTGTCGCTGTGAGTTATGAGAAGCCAAAAAGCTCCCCTTTAATATTTTTAACCATCATCATGTAATTAAGTTTGCACCACTAAACTTTATTAACTAAGCGGTGATTTTCTTTGTATGGATCAAATAATATGGTTTTCTAAATTCTAAATCAAAGCTCACTTTTCTCATATTTTCTCACTGAAAGCATCAAAAATTTTAACATCCAAGCAAAGGTGTTTTTTGAGAGGAGAAAAAGATGATAGTGTGTGAAAGTGACAGGCTCTCTAGGATAAGTGAGAAGTGTAGTGGCTCTTCTGCTTTTCAGCCAAACTTTTATTATGATACCCTCCCTCATCTTCCTTTTTAATGTTAATAATGGAACAAGTTCTTATTAACAGTTTTTTTTCTTCTCATACGCCAACTTAAATTACTCATATATTTTTTTACTCTCTTAAAAATAACGTGTTTGGATGGATGAGATTTTTTGGTTCATTTTTTTTTCTTTCTCCATCCATTCCTCTTTTCATCGTCGTCTTATATTTTTCCGAAGGGGAAAAAACCAAAAAGCTGAGAGAAAAAAATATCTCATTTTTGAAGAGGAGCACGCTGGCAGATTATTACGACGACTACTGTAGGCCATTATGATTACTACTATTATTATCATTATGGCAGCTTCATTCAGCAAAATAATATTGTATCTATAAGTGACTACCAAGGTATTACACAGTCGTTCTTTAGAGCTCCTCCGTTGTTTTTTTCTGAGGTCCTCCTCCAGTTCTCTTGCCATCGCATCGTCGGAAATTTAATGTCTGCTGCGCTGCTCCTACCTTCATATTTTTTTTCCTGTTCTTTTGGGCATCTTTAACAGAAAAACAGGCAGACAGTCATGTTATCTTGGTTCATTCTAAAGAAATATAATAAAAAAGAGTGAAGCGGAAAAACTGCAACAATTTTCCATGAGAAATGACTTTTTTGCTTGAGCCAAAATGGCCCATTGTTTCCTGAAGTAAAAGAGAGAGAAAGTGAGACATCCTTATATCTTAATTCATATCGCCTCCTCAGCAGTATAAAAAAAGTATAAAAAAGCAACTGCTTTTCTTCTTATTTCCATCCGACAAAGTCATTCAACTAACCAATACACTTATTGTGTAGCGCGGACACAAGAGAAAGCTACTAGTATCAAAATGCTAGTCCGACTAACTGTCCACCGCCGTTTTAATACTTTATTTCAAATTAATAGTACAAAATTATGAAGGTCATGCACAAATATATATTTTTAAATTGATCATTTAATTTGCAACTTTGAAATTGTTCGATAAGAATCTTAATTAATCTAATATGCCATCTTAAATATGCTGCTTAAAATTTTGACATATAAATTATTTGCTTTCTCATGCTACTTTCTGAACACCTTACCATACACTAGATTTTTTTTATTACTAACCTTGCTACAACGTAACTAGTTCTACATCACAAGATGAAAATGAACTTCCTTATTGGCCGTTTAAGTCCAACTGGAACGACCTGTACGGCTTTGGTGAAACAGTGTCATGAAATGATAATAACCATAATCATCCTGATTATTATTGCTGTAGCGATGTTGCCTTGCCTTGATGCGTCGTCCCAGCTTACAATGTGTAATAATACTATTGCCTCTTAACTGCCCCATTTTAGTTAAGATAAAGTACTTGAGCTAATACCTACCTCTAGCATTTTTTTTTACCTTTTTCTTTCTTTTTTCTTGAAATTACCCAAAAAAATACTGACTGATAAAAATCTTCTTTTTTTGCAGGTGAGGGAAAGAATGTATCATTGCTTTGCAAAGTATCATCAATTCCAGAGTCTACGGTGGAGTGGTGGTTTAATGGTCAGCCCGTGTCAAATAGTTCGCTGAATATGGTAGTTGATACGTCTTCAGGTACTAGTGTGTCATCAATGCTGGCCAATAGTCCGTACACGAATATGTTCCAGGGGAGTGGTGGTGGGGGTGGAAGTAATAACAATAATATAAGAGGTAGTGGTGGAGGTGCTGGTAGCATGTCTTCGTCATCATCGTCGTCTTCAATGATGAGTCCATCCCTGGGGATGATAATGAGTGGTAGTAGTAGTGGAAATAGTAATACGGTAGAGAAGAAGAGCGAGCTGTTAATTCTGAATGCAACAGCGGAGGAAAATGGGACATTTGTTTGTGTGGCGAGAAATCCGGCAGGAGTGTCAATGGCTAATTTTACACTTCGCGTTCTGACAAAATACGAGTCAGAGCTTCCGACTGACCTAAGCAGTATCCCTTCATTTGTGTCCAACTATCCAAACCTCATGATAATTATAATAAGTACGTTAGCAGTGATAGTGCTTGTGATCCTCCTCGTATGTTTCTTTTTCTTACTATGTAAGTGTTCACGACTGTGTGGTTTTGGTAAGAGAAGACGATCCCATTCCAATAGTCCCAGTGGAACTGGTAGTGGTAGACGTTCAAAAGGAGATGGTGATAATAACGGTAGTGGTAATGGGAAGGGGAAAGGTGGTAAGGGAGGAAAAGGACACAAGTCCCACGACGGTAAGGACGGGACCATGAACAGTGTGGTCAGTGGTCTGGGGGGAGTGTGCGGGGGCAAGTTGGATAGACACTTGTCAGAAACGAGCACGCTTACCACGCACACCAAATCAAATGGTTCAGTCTTTCTTCTGAGCACTAGTTCCGAGCTTGGACTCGGAGACTCTAATCCCGACCTCATTGAAGGGGTGAAGAGGGTGGAAGGTGATGGTCTGGAAACCTCATTTTCCCACGCGCACTTTAACAATGGTACTGTCTACTGTTCCACCTCCAACGTAAATGGGCAAGTGGAACAAGGAGTGATGGTGTCGGAACAGGGCCAACTCCCAACATCATCATCCGCCATGGGATACCTGCAGCAGCCACCACCACACTACGCTACCTTGGGGCATCGTGCCCCCTCTGCGAGTAATATATCCGTAAGCCCAAGTGCCATTGTACTGGAACCTCCTCAGTTCCCTGCAGCTTTTCCTGCAGATTATGGACTTCCAAAAGGGTTGAGCGTTGCCACCCTCGTGAGACGCTCACCTTCTTTCCCCTCGTCAAATAATGTTGGGAATTCAAATTCCAACTCAACGTTACCCTCAAACTACGATCTCGCCAAGTATCCCAAAGAGTATATCAATCCGCAACAATCAGCGTACGCAACCTATGGTCCAGTTCCTCAACAAGTTGTTTTTCCGCATGGGGCTCCTCCTCCCAACTCGCAGGACTTTTTTCCAGCATATATTCTTCCTCCAGGTGCTTACGTAACTACATTCAGTTCCCCTGGCGGAGAAGAATACACGGTGGCCATGGGTGGCTACATAGATGCTACAGGAATGCCACCACCCCCTGTCCCAATAAACTGCTCTTGTGCTCCAATTCTTGAAGGGAATGAAAATGAGGAGAAACCTGATCCTCCAATGTCCCACTCCCACTCTCCAACTCGCTCTCCTTCCATCGTCATCACGTCAAATTCAATGACTTCAGTACCAACTCAAACAAGTAATAGCCCCATCTCCCCTGATGCACCTCTTCCGAAAAAGCCAAGTGAAAGCAAAAGTAACGGCGGTCATCATTATCACTCAGAAAGCAGCTCCAACTCAACAGATCAAAAATGCACAACGACAGCAAACAGTAGCACGACAACGTCTTCATCCGTCGGCAATAAAAACGGAAAACAAGGTACAGGCACCGGTAATAAGCCTGTCGCCTCCTCCGCAGCCTCCTCCAATTCTCGACTGCAACGGCAGCTTACAACCCAAGTAAATGAGAGTCCAGATGAAGGATATGAAGATGAGAGTGCAGAAGGGACAGAAATCTAATTAAAAACTTTGCCTAATTAATTTACCTTCTTGTTGTCGTCCCTGTCCCAACGAAGCGAACGTTGTCGTTTCTTCTTTTTCCTCCTCCAACTCCATTCACTCCCGTGTGTGGAGGGGAAGATGATGATGCTAAAGCACTGACAAAAAATATAACAGAAACACAGTACATAATAAGGTTAACTTACTACTTTTACTACTGATACCTTCTTAGAAAAATATCCGAAACACATATACTTTATTACTCTTTTCTACGAAAGAAGCCTACCACAAAAAAAATTAAACCTCGTCTCCTCTTCATAATATTCTTGTACCACCGTTTCTTCTTCTTCTTCGACTGATTATAGTATGCCTCGCCGTTGTTGCTGTTGTTGTTGATGTTTTTTGTTGTGCGTGAAAGTTTAGTGTTTGTCTGTGGCACTCTTGAAGTGAGACAAAGAAAACAGCCATAAATTTCCAAAAATGTGACAACAAGTACCAGAAAAAGAGAGAGAAGGACGATGAGACAACGGCGACAACCATGCTCTTATAAATAGTTAATCATATTATGAATTTTCTTATTTCTCCAAAGCCAACAACTACCATTTTCACCAATAACACCATACCACCCAAACAACATCTCTCTCGTGTGTCACGTGTTTACTTTCTCTCTTTCGCGACTGCTGCGACTTTCACAATCACCAACTTTTCTTCTACATCGTCCTTCTTCTATTTTGTCAACAAACATAATATAATTATGTCTCTCTCTCAACGTCATATATACAAAAGTTAGTAAGTATAGTAGCATTTAAAAAACGAAATATACATAATAAATTAAGAATGGTGCACTGCTCCCTGTGTGTGGTCTCTAAGATTTATGTAAATATAATGATAGCATATTTGATCATTTCTTTTTTTAAATCATGCATACATGCACTTCCACTTGTATGCATTACCTACATACACTCATCATCATCGCAGCAGTATTTAAATTTGTATGCAAATACTTTTAACTAACTATTAACGTCAGTTGAAAACATACACTTGTTTATAAGTCAAAGTTGTGTACAGTGTACAAAAATCGTTTTTTACAGAAACTTTATACCCAATTTTATCGGTTTCTGCTTTATTCTTACCCTTAATGTTTTTTTACAAGCTAACGTAGCAACCAGAATAACGCATAAAAAACTTTCAATGAAAAATCAGAAAAAATACATAAAAAGCATACGAATAAAATCAAAACCCCTTTAAATGTTCGATCCAATTTAAATGTTTTGTATATCCGATGAACGTTTTTAATATTGTACATATATTTAGGGAAATTATCTTAGGACGAAAATAGGTAATATTTCTTAAATCTAACTTCATCGTCAGTGTTTGTACTACATATTACACTATGCTCGCAAATATTATATTGTACATATGTAAATACATAAAATACGTATATATTTACATACTGTTATGCATTTAGTTGTAAAAAAATACATACTACTATTCTAAGCATTTTCGCTTGTGTATTTAAAGCAATATAATTATAGTAGTTAGTCAAGTACGTCAAATAGATTTGTGGTTGTGGAGTAAGATGTATTTTTTAAACAATGATTGAAAACGTTTTATACAATTTTTTTGCGTTTTGTATATTCAGGGAAGAAAGTTAAATTTGAAATAAGATTTTGGTAGAAAAGGAATATTTTTTATTTTTAAAATAATACCCTCATCATCTATCATGATGCCCTCTCGGTGAAAGTAAAAAAAAGAATTGTCAAAGAAACCAATTGTCAGTCAGCCGAAGAAAAAATAATAGTCTGAATGTGTAAATGTAATGTGCAATGTTACTTTCCAATGTTGCATAAAATATACAAAAAATATACATAGATGAAATTATAAGTAAATATACACACCGCTAAAACGATAAATACATGTAGGCTATATTGAATGTTATTCACATGTACACAATTCCATATTCAATGCAATCAACAAGTATTGAGTCTCGAGATACTTTAATGTTACAAATCTTACGCTCTATATAACAAAATTATTAAATTTTTAAGATATACAGAGTAACTTTTGTACAAAAAACTATATATATGTAAATCTATATATATCGTTGCTAATCTTTGAATGTCGTTTCATATATAAGGTTTCATAATTGCGCCATATGAATTTTATTCGAGTTCTGACAGTCGACAATTCAAAATTAAACTTCGGGCTTGTACGATCATACAAATAAGTTTTACAGTGAGTATACGCTCTCATCTAAACGATTAATTATATTTATCAGGTGTATGTATATCTTGTGTACATACAAAAATAGGTCGATTGAGTATAAAAGTTATATAGGCTTAAAATATGATTTAGGTTTTCCAGCGAAACGATAGAAAGTTTATTGGGAATGTTTTGAAAGGCATTTTCATCTTGTTCAACAAAAGGCTGCGTTCACCTTGAGTTTACAGATAAACTTATATTATTCCAAGAATAACTGCATGTTTTTCTCTTCTAAATGACGTTGTCGAACAAGGCATGCTAACAAAACATCTTGTCAACAGATTACTTAACTGATAAAATCATTGTGACATAAATTTTGCGTTCTAAATAAATTCGCAACTAAAATTTTGTTTCCAAACTACGCAGTACTAAACTAAACAGATTTTCCTCGATGAAGCGTTAATGCGTGTTTTTCAAAAAATATTAAGCTAATTAGGCAAAATATTATTATCTGAGAAAATAAATCTGAATGTATTTTGAAAATAAGCGAATAATGGTGAACTTTTTAGCAGGATGTTTTTATCAGATGTTGCGCAAAAATTAGATTTGTTTTTCTAACTGAGTAATAAACTTTAAGAGCGTAATTATGTACATACATATTAGGGAATAGAAGATATTATGGATATATATATATTTATTTAGATTTTTAGAGCTGTTAAAACGTGCAAAAAAACTAAATATAAATTAAAGTAGATAATGAGTGTATCACTTACTGCTGTACTGCATATTACATATATACTAGGGTTTATAGTTGTTAGGAGATTAAACAGACTTATTTACTTTCCAGTTGAATATAATTACTTGCTTATTCAAAACGTAATAAAATACTAGTTTTTTGCACGAAGTAGTAATATTGGTTACGTTACATGCATTAGCATACTCTCTCGTCAAATAATGTTCTCGTTTTTTATTAGGAGGATATTGAAGAAAATGAAACTAAAATAACCCCAACTGCGTAAATTAATTATCTTGTTATTTCATTCTACACTCATTCCCTGATTCTGAGTAGCACCTGATTTTATTAAACCTAATTTCACTGTTTTCATTAAATACTTACATTAGTTGTTATGTATACATCTTCATTGTAACAATATTATCAGCTAAAAACTCCCACGGAGTACAAAAAGTATTACGTTTAAAAACTAAATAATATGGATTACACAAAAAATACGGGAGGCTACAAGGATATTATTGAAAAACCCATCCAGCTATCATTCATTATATGTAACTTTAGTCATATTTGCTAAGAATGTGTCATCATAATACACCGGGCCAAATTGTATCTAGAAGAAAACGGAAGCGGTATCTTGAAAATGTACATACATATTTAAAGTACATACATGTAAGAGAGTTTGGTAGTCACAAAATATGAAATCGGTTTTACATTATTCTTTTGACTGATTTTATCGACCGGTTAAAAAAACTTACTAGCTTTGTTGTTGATTTATCAAATCCTACATTACAAATAAAACTATTCTTTATTTGTTTTATTTCGAAAATAAGTTCTTGTACAATTAATTATTGTATGTTTAAATATTCACATTCAATCGTCAACAGAAATGTATTTACAGAATTGTGTTGAAGCAGATAAATGTATGGTGTCAATAATGAAATTGAATTTATAATGTGAAATTACATACCAAACATCTAGATACGAGAGATATTTGTGTAAAGCTTATTATTAGATTTGAATAATTAAAAGGTGTACATAAACTGTAAACTGCAATACAAAATATATAAATCTATATACTTTGTTAATAGCTTAACTTGTTGAAGGAGTTGTTGTGGAAGGCGAGAATGGAATTGAGAAACCTGATATGTATAAAAAAAATTATATATAAAAAGCTAGGAGTTTACTAGTTGGTAAGAATGAAAGTGAAGATGAATCTATAACCATTATTGTGTGTGTATGCATGTACACACGGTCGAAATGTGTAATGTTGTTACTTTGCTAAAAAAAGAAGTGTAAATTTTTAAGTATTACAACAAAAATTCCAGCATTTATCTTTAAGGCGTTAGAAAAGTTAAGAAAAGAAATATTTAGAAATCTGTATGATTATTATAATAATTGAATGTATAAAAAGTTAAAGAATACGTGCAGATGATGATGATTGATGGTGGTAAATCAATGGATTGAAAGAAATAGTATAATTAATATTACCACGATGCTATGAAAATTGACTATGGTATGTAATATAATCTATATTTAATGATAAATAATAAAGTATGTAGTTTAAGTATGAAATGTATTTATTGTTGTGCAACCAAGCATATATTTATGATGGTGAGGAATAATAAAGGTATTTAATTACTGTAACTGTATCGCCAATGAACTATAGACATTGCATTATTTTTTCTAAAAATCATTTCATTTCAAAAAATTGCTGGCTTTAATGAAAAATTTCATGAAAATTCGGGTAGCACGGGTAACTTAACGAATGAACAAGCTTAAATGCCTTTTAGTTCAATGGGAATTATCAAGGTAACAGTAGCAATGGAAACATAAAAGCGTAGAGACAAGGTAAAGCCTGTAGAATGATGAAAAAATTTAAGTGGCACTCATTGCAGCAATTACATGAAATTCGATGAATACACTGCCGCCTACATGACATGCATCAAATGAAAACTTATGGATGAAATTTCATCGCTTTTATGGGAGAAGGACGGCCGGCAACTGGAAATAAATATCCCTACTCTTTAAGTAAAAAAGTTGGGGTCTTCCGTAATGGTACGTGTTACATGGATCATAATGCCCACAAAATGATGGTAAACCTACGCAAACCATTTTATTATGCATTAAACTGCTCCACAAAATGATCATTACTTTAAATTCATTTCGACTCTTTCATTTTGATTACCAAAACAATTGAAAATGTAACAAATGAGAAAGTTGTTTTTAAAGTAAACTATGCCAAATAGACATTTGGACAAAAAATATTTTCTAACTTTCCGAACACCAACTATAAAAAAAGACGAAAAATCGAGAAAGAGAACTTTCGCTGATCTTTACAACTTTTCTCTCTCTTTCCCCCCTTTTTATATTTTTTACTGGATCATATCCATTACGAAACGAAGAGGTGGCTTGGATAAGGGAAAAAATCCTGGCGTGTCCAATATTTTGCACATTTTCACACTTTCGAGATACGATTTATGTCAAGCTTTTCACCTCATGGTGTCCCTCTTTTCATAGTGACTCCCTCCTCCCTTTTATGCATTCCCTCTTCCCAGGGAACATTACAATAATAAGTGGAGTGAGTGACTAGCACCACCAGCACACGTGTGTGATAGCTTATACACATATGCATGGACACCGATGATACGACAACTTTCTCCTTATGAGTCTTTTTTAGTACTTAGATGGCCTACCAGAAAAAAAAGACTCCGACGACATCCACATCCACTAGTTGTGCAAACGATGGACTTTTTTAAAACTTGGACAGGGCCATTCAAAGAGGCCATTTGAAGCCATATCGGGTAAGAGTGATAGGAAATAAAATATAAAAAACCAGAGCAAGGCTGGCTGGCTGCTGAGCTAACTGGCTTGGTGATGTCAATGATGATGGTGATGATAGCTAAAAATGTGTAGAAAGCTTTTGCTTTCAAGCTAACTTACTTTTTAAAGCATAATGTAAGATGGGTGACAACTGAACCCATCCTTATCCATTTCTTCAAGTGTTCGATTTGATGATGACCACTATAGCATATTATACGAGTGTTCTCTTATGGAAAAATATCAAATAAAAAAAGAAAAGAAAAAAGTGCTTAAGTTTGTGAGGCTACCACGTATATAAAATAACAGCATTTTTATTCTTCTCCAAACATTTTTAGCGGGACATAAAAAATCTCCGTTTCTCATTTTCATTCGATATACTTATGTTGCTTTTTTACCCTCAAAAATAATCTTTTCTTTCTCTTGGCTTTTTGCAATATTCACACAATCTTACAGTATGAAGGACTATGAAGGACACTTTTTTTAAAATGGGGATGTGATGACAACGTGGGCTTTTCTTCGTTTTGTTCTCTTAGTGGCAACAGCATTTATATAGTTGACCATTTATGTGTGATCTTTTTAGAGCCAACTCCCTCTTTCTAATCTATACAAGGCAATGTGACACCAAACCGCATATATAGATAATAATCATCCACACACCAGAAGAAGCGCAACAAAGACAAGGGGAAAATATGTACCACAGCACAATCCAGCCAACAACCAAAGAGAGAAAGCGGAGCAGAGCAATGTCACCTCTAGAACCTCTCAAGGTTTCAATGGAAAAAATATCTTAAGAAAATCTAGTTTTATAAAAAACAAAATTATACGTATTAGGACGACGCGACCCCAAACACAAAAATGGGACGTTATTTTTCGGCCGTAAGTAAATGGAAGTGGTACACACGCATTCTTTTATACAGTGAAAAGTCAAGTGGTGGTGGTGGTGGTGTGAGGAAAGATGTGGAAAATGTGGTTAGTACGGATGTTTATACAGGGTTATATTACATACGTGTGGCGTTCATTGCTCCATAGGTCCAGCACCCTCCCACTCCACTTTTACAGTTAAAACTAATGTTATCCATCCAAAGACACACTTTACACACACAAGGCAAAAAATATTTTATAGGTGGTGGCATGGCGTTGGTGGTAGTAGTATAGTGGCCATGGTGTTGTGTAAGTTAGTAGTCAAGGCATTTTGTTCTCTGGAAGGAAAACGTAGTAGTATAGTAGAGCAAAACCAAGCAGAGGAGTGTAACAGCAGTAGCATCAGTCGAGGAAGAACATAATTTCTATGGGCCACTGTCCAACTTTTGTCTTGACAGTTTTGTAGCGCTCGCCGTGAGTTATCGTTTCAATTAAGGTTTGAAGAACTTGAAAGAGGAGATTCGACTAAAACGCTCCCTTGAAACCGACCGTTAAACAGCTCTGATTGCAAACTCTCTCTCTCCTTTTTTATTTATTTGTAAATGTAGCAAGCGCCACATAGCAAACACATTCAACATTTTCCCCGTTTTTGAAAGTGAGAAAAGTAAAAAGGAAGCCAAAGTCCTAGCTTTTCCCAACATCCAACAATCCACTCTTGCTTCTTTCTCACATTATTATTATTATTGTGCGGGAGTTGTAGTTGTAGTGGGGTCACTGCCACCAGTAAAGAAAGACTTGACGAGGGAGAAAAAAACACACTCACAGGGAAAATGGCACAAGCCTTTTGTAGACATGCCTTATATACTGGACTAGTCTTGCGATACAGAGAAAAAAATCCGTTGCCGTTGCTGCCTGTGTAGCATGTATGCTCACTCGACCATCATCATCCCTTTCATTTTACTCATTACTTTTACTCGCCTCAGAGTAGTTCAGACCCAAGTATAAAAACAAGTACACTAAACTATTCATACAGTAACAATATACTTCACGCTAAAAACTCTCCTCATTGGAATTTGTTACAGTTTACAACGCACTATCAACTCAATGGATACTTTTTTTGGATGAACAGTAACAAGCCAAATAGGATACCTGTCTGTCTAGAGCTTTTTTAGAGTGAATGACCATTTCATGCTAAAAATAAGCACCCACTTTTGTTCCACGTGTGTACTTGTACATTTTTGGTCTCGTATTACTTAACTCCTCGTATAGCTTGTTTTAGAGGTATGGCATGCTGGCATTGGCGGATTATCATTTTTATACCTGCTCACCTTTCAACTGGTAAAGTAAACTCTGACAATAACAATTTGATACTGTGTAGAAATAGGACAAACTAAGTATAAGGCAAACTAACTTTTTCTGCAAATGAATTGATTTTGAAAAACCATCAAGAAAACAAATTTAATGGCTATTTCTATTGGTTGGTTAGTTTACTACCACTACCTAATGGTCATTTTATAAGATGGTCATAAAAAAACAAGTTACAAAAGGAAAGCTACAAGTGAACTAGCATATTTTAAAACCAGTAATCTTGCAAAATTTTGGGGAAATGTACGAAATGTATTCTTCGTGTGTTTATCTTTATTGCAATTATGCAATGAATTCACCCAAGGCTCCATTTTCTGTTTTTGCATTAATGCTTGGCTTAAATATCCAGACTTTCCGTAATTCTTTATGCACTTAGGCGTACGTACGTGCAATGTGTGTGTGGGTTCTCATGTAATAAATCTCTTGAACACAAGGAAACAACATGTGTGCTTCTATTTTTAACAGATTCAACAGAACAAAATGGAAGCTGACATGACGTAGTGGTCTGATTTTCAAAAACATTAAATAACACAATACTTATATTCTACCACACTACCGCCATTACCATAATGCCTTTGTTTTTTGCCTTAGAAACATTTTACTGTTACTTAATGACATCACATGAAAAAGTGGATCAATATAAAACTTACGCGTCTTTCAAAATCTATTTGCCATGTATAGGAATTCTCTCTGACACGTTCAAATCTTGTTTGTTGTTTTTTTTCCTAAGTTAAAATCAATGCAAAATGCATTACAAAAGGAAAAAAACAAACAGCTTAAGGAAATGGAATGAAGTATTCTACATCATTTTTTTCACTATAAACCTAAAAAAAATATGTATTCTAACTGTCTACTGGCTACATGTTCAATGTCTGTTTTGCTAAGAAGACAAGACAACAACAAGAGCAATTAAGAAAAGGATGGATTGTGTGTATGTATTATTTTGTATGACTGACTGAGTGAGAATCCAAATCTCTCTTGTTTTTCTAAACGAGTACCTATTTTCTTTTGTTTTCTTCCCTTCTCATAACTTTTCTTCATTGCTGTTATACTTGTTATCTTTTTGCAACAAAACTTTTTGCAAACAAACAAGCATCACAATCACAAGACACATGAACAGAAAGAGAGAGAGAAACAATAGAAGTAAAAAATTGGCATCTTATAGCGGCGGTAATGGGGGTGGTAGTGGTAGTGGTGGTGGCGTATAACATTCAAGTTTGAAAACAAAAACTTGGAGATAGAAAGCGAGAGAGAGAGAGAGAGAGAGAGAGAGAGAGAGAGAGAGTCGGTTTTCACCCACAGCGAAAATCTGTAACTATAGGAATCACTTTTCTAACAATGCTTATTTTACTGTGATATGAGAACTAGAAAAAAATTCTTCATACGTGTCTCCGAAACACATCTTGTAGAATAGTCCGTTAGTTTGTTTCAAATTTGAGTGCATTTTTGTATAAACTAAGTAGCTACAACTTGGAAAATAACCAACGAACAATTTCACTAAATGGTCCCTTTTCAATTTCTAAAACACATATGTTAAAAGTGAAAAGTTGGAAAAACTTGTGTAATTATGTAACTGAACGAAACGCCTATTTGAAAGAATCAGTAGAGTTTTTGTGGTCACAGAGTTTTGGTAAAACTTTACATGTTAAATGGGACTGACCGACAAACATAAATACCTGTTTAAATATTTTGAATCAAGTTTTATCAGTTTCTTTGCCAGCCAAAATGTGTGTGCAAAGTAACTGATTGTATAAGAGAAAGCTATACTTATACTTTTATTGTTTCCAATCTACTATATACACATTCTGATGTAAAAATCAGTCAGACAAAGAATATTTATGCTCCGTACCAAATTTATTATTGCTCTTCTTTCTTGAACAAAACTATCTAAAACTACTAAAAAGCTGTCTAACAATTTGAAACGTAAAGTTTTTTCTTCTTCTTATTTTTCTCTCTCTCCGAAGCCAATCCACACACACACCACAACCACCACAAAAAAGGTAGGTGAGTTTCTTTTTAAGTTTGTTAGTTTTTTTTCATCCATGTATTTTTTCCAAAGTACACCGAAAAAACCCAGAGAATTGGAGGACCTGAACTAATACTTAGCTAACTCGCTTTATAACTCCACATTCGATTTTTTTCGTGGTGTGTAGATCGTGCCACCAACGTTTCCTCAATAAAAATCCTTCAATTTCAACTTGTGTCATGGTTCATTAGAAGAAAAAAACGAGGAAAGAGAAAATTTTCAAGTCCAATTTCGAAATTGGATATGTGTATTTTCCAAAACTACCAAAAAAAGAAGAAAAGATTATTCCACTTTATGAGTGAATGTGTTTTGTTCGATTTAAGGAAAGCACATACACAAAACCACATACCGAAAAAATACACGGGTGAATGAAGACTATCATCTTGGTAGCGGTGGTGGTGGTGGTAGTGGTGTGGTAAAAAAAGGAGCTGTTCTTTGTTCACTTGCAAAAAATCCATTTTCCAACCCGAATTCGAATTGAATTCTGTATTAGAAGCGTGCTCTCATTTTCTGCTGTACGTACACACAATCACCCATTTGGTCCATGAAGAAATCTTTAAACTAATATTACACAGATGACATTAATATTAGCTCTTAGCTCTGGAAAAAAAGGAAATTTTTTATTGAATGGATATCTAAACCGAACATGTTAAGAATTTGTTGAGTGGTAAAACTGTAAATTGAAAGTACATCAAATACATGCATACATTTTATAGCATGGATGGATACATGCTGTTATCTTATCATGATCCAGTATATGGGTTTGGTTTATCTGTTGTTTTGCTGGTATAATCCTTTTAAAGTAGTTTTTAGGTAAAGTATTTTTGATGCAGCGGCAATTCACATCACGTTTTAGATGATTTCATGAATCATTTCAGTTACATTCCATTTATTTGCTAAATCGTTTCTAAGGAAATGTATTGAGATTATTGGTTTTTGTCCGGGATTCTATTTGTTATCGCAACCACAGCCCAAACTCCACTTGGTCCAGATTTTTGAAAATCGGTTTATTATGGGGGCGCTCGAAGAGTTTACACATTTTTGTCTATATCCTTTTTCAAAATATGATTCTTTTAAAATTGGATGCATAATTTGTAATCAAGAGACATTGATAATTTAATTGATTATTTTTAATAAGTTTTTATTCAGAATAAATGAAATGTTATGACCTTTGTAACCTGTCGTTTGATCTAATTATTAATTCAATAATTAGAGAAAAAAAATTATAAAATTTTATCCTTTTCAAAAGTTGTTTTAACGTCCTACATGTCGGCCTTGATGAATGGATCGGTCTATGCGATCCCGAATCTCCCGTTTTTTCCGGTACAGTACGAAGTCCTCCTCATCGTTGGCATCATCCAACCCGTCCATTGATATTACTGGACTTTGAAATGCCTCCCCTGAATAAAAAATCACAAAAAATCAATTACTTAAAGTATTCTTTAGAAAATGATTTCGAGTCATTTAATATCTCCACATTAATTGTTTATGTTAGATATTTAAAATAAAATAAATTACCGAGCGCCTTCGCTTCCGTGAACATCGCACACTGGATCGAGGGACCCACGAGGGTCAATACCAAAAGAACAGCGAAAGTGACAATAATTTTGTTCATGATTTTAGTTTTTTTGGAGAATTAAATCTGTTTCAGATATAGTTTTAACAAAAATAAAATACAGAAACGTTGAAAGTAGCGTAAATATAACACAAGATGCACTCTGAATAACGTAGTTAAAACAAAATGATTTTTTTCAATGGGGAAAAAATATTGAATGATTGACGTCGTATTTTTATGAATGATTGACGAAGATAAATTTTATTTGAGAAGCAAGGTCATAAATTTATTGTTTTTATATGAATAAGATAAAATTCAAGGCGAAATATTTTATGAATAGGAGAGAGTTGGAGGTATATATAGAAAAAAACTTAAAATACAATGAAAAGATTAACGCATGTTGGAAAGAATTAATATGTATTACTTTTATTTCAGTTATCTTTTTAATGAGCTTTTCTTGTTTAATTGCCCATTATACAGTGTGGTGGCTCAGTCTAAATAAAGATATGAGTCACGTCATAAATGCAACAAGAAAATGAAGATGGAAGGGAACACTGAACCCAACTAAACCGAGGTCAGCTTTGTACACTGCTTTCAAATGTTATGCCCTGCATTGGAAACACAATAATATGCGCTTAGTTATTTCCAAATGTATGTAAATTTGATTATAACTTATTAAGAATAAATACGGATTTGAGAAACAGTTTTCAAATAAAAAAACAAAATTTAAATAGCGAATTTGATGAAACGGCTTAAGTTACGTGCTAATTATATTCATGTTGGCCTTAAGCGTATTTCCTACACTGGAGCTAAAACATATTATAAGAATGAACTAATGAACAAATAACTGTAATGTAGACCAGCTAAGTAAGCAACTTGCACCTGCAAACTTGGAATACTTGTCTATCGAAATTTTAAGAGTTGCAAGAGCCCTCTATCCAGCTAAAACAATAACCTTTCAGAGAATCTTGTTTCTTGTTCCATAATATTTTCCTATTCCATACTTTGTTCATCTTTCATCTTCAACCATTCTTGTTGCACACACATTCTTCTTAAATTTTTTAAGAAAACGAAATCCATTGCTTCTTTTATCATTAGTTCCTGTTTACAATTGTTTTTTAATACGAGCTTGCAATTTTGTTGTAGTGGTGCCAATCGTTATAAAAACTTGTAACTAAAACGTGCGGTAGTTCAAAATACACCCAACCAGTAATTTAAGTTTACTTTGATAAACCATTGTTTAATTATGGACACATTTGCATTTGAAATTTAACATTTTTATACTTGAACATGATGTACTGATATATTTTTACTTGCATTATAAATCTCATAACACTTGCTTCACGTGAATGTGAATCAGCTTTCTAATCGAATTTTAAGGGAAAGCCCAATCCAGCTCCTCATGAAAAATACTTTCTCGTTCCTCAATTCACAGATCGGAAAAAATACTCACGGTAAAAGTCGACTCTAAACGCTACGCTACAAACACCACTTTTTACTATAAGCTTTACACTTTGCCATCTTTCACAGATTTTCATCAGTTCCAGAAGAAGTCCAAACTCAAAATTATATAGTATACTGTATTGCCACTAGATATCACTCACGTTTTTCTGAGTTTTACTCCACTGACTTTGTTCAAATTTTTTTTACCAATGTTTTATCTTAAAAGACAACCGTGTGGCCGTGTTGTTGGTGCTGTTTTGCCTTTTCATTAATGTCCGTGCATCGGAATATTTTAATTTTTTGCTTGTTCCTACTGACACGAAAATGGATTTTTATAACTTTGAATACATCTTTGCATTGTTCAACACACGCTTTGGTACTCACCCAATCTTCAAGAATGCAAATGTACGAATCATATGTAAATAATTTTAAAATATCATTTAAATGACACGTTTTCATTAAAAGCGTTTCACTCTCACTTGCACCTTTCCTTTTCTTCTAATGATTTTTATGGCAGCTCATTACATATAAAAACATGCACGTGAACAAAAACGATGATTAGCACTAAATCCACTGACATTGTGACGTGACAGATGTGACACAAACATAATGACTTATGCTTTAATGCTCGAGTGAAAAACAACATCCTGTTTTATAGGTAGATTTTTTTGTGCAATTTTCCATTACAACTTGTCCCCAAATCCTCCCATTGGTTCCTACTCGCTTGTCTTTCGGGAATTTATTTTTTCTGGCAGCAGTTTACTCTTCTCATTCTCACTTTTTTCACTCCCAGCCAGTTTTACAAATTGTCCTCAATTCGTATATAGGGATTATTGCCAAGAAAAAAAATCTTCTTTTTTTCCACAAACTTTGATAACAATTTCCTATTTTTTTACTAACTAGCGAAAAAAAGATCCTTTTGGTACCATCATCCACCTCGTCGCGTCGCCTGTGATAATATTATGACCAAAAATTGTTTGGGACATGTGTATGTAAACGAAATAGAAGAAAATCAGAAAATATTTTACATTATGATCACGTATTATTATAACTATTCAAAATCACGGACCTCAACTTCAAACTCTCAGGTAAAATGATCGAGAGGTGAAAAAATTGTCCATAGACTCATCTCATGTATTATGTAAACTTATACAATTTTCTGCACACAGAAAAACGACCAAGAAAAATATACTTTTCAGAGAAAAGTATGCGATTCATGAAAACTTTTATTGGGTCAATTTTTCTTGGAAAGAATTTTTTGTGGTTTGGTTTTAAGATTTTCGGTTGTGTGCCCTTTGCAAAAAAAATCATTTTTAAAGAGTCAACATGTGTGCAAAAGAGTATTCCTCCTGAATAAAAAATAATCTTCGGTGACGATTGCATACCTACATATTTTTATGTCTTACATGCATACATCTTTTCTACCTTGCATACAAGATTATATTTTGCAAGGAAATTTTTGAAAATTGGTCTGGATATTCTCGAGTACAGCATGCATGACACTATTTTTCTTTCTGTAAAATGCATATAACCATTTGCATATACTCCATCGTGATATACTTTATCAGTCCAAACTTTTTAATAATAACCATATTCAACGTTTTCCTACATTTCTTTACAGGTTTCTCAGCTCAGCTCAGAGAGAACTGAAAGTGAAGGTGTCCGTTATTTGGCGGCGGCGGCGGAGAAATGTGTGCGTGTCTTGTCTTATGTGTCTGTGTACAAAACTCATTGTGGTTTACAAGTAAAACAGGGAAATGTCTTTTTGCTTCAACAACCACCAACCACCTCACACCTTAAACCACTACTATCACTACTACTACACCACCCACGATACCTACGAACATCATCTCATGTTACTCCATTCTTTTTCATGGTGTTTTCATCATGAAAACGCAAACTTTGTCGAGAGCGACGGAGGAAAGTCGACTCCAGTTCAATATAGCATTATGTTATTATGTTATAAACGAGAAACCGTTCCTCATTTTGTACACTCTGTTTGTTAAAAAGGCAAAATCTTGAGCACTCATCTGGTCTATATTTACCACGTGTGTTTTTTCATCATCAGCATCTATGGCGTCGCACCGACCGTATCGGAGGTTCAGTGCTCAAATGTAGTGAAAAGGTCGATGTCGATGCTGTGGAGGTAGTAGGATGATGGTGCTGCCTTTTTGTAAAAGAATGGATCTGCTTGGCTTATAAAACAAGATTGGCATGGTATCATCGTCATCGTCGTCATCAGCAGCAGCAGCTCCAGTAGGCTTCATAGTAAAAACACATACAAAAGATATTATTCGGTTTAGCGAAAAAGAGTGGTTTGGTAGAGGAACATAAGAAAATTGGTAGAATCAAAGTATCATAAAGTAAAAAGAGAAAGCTTATACGACACGACGACGAAGACAAGTCAAGTCAAGTAGGTATGCATTCAGATCCATGCCAGGCCAAGCCAGGAGAGAAAAACAAGGAATGTTTTATAAAATGGTAGAGAAGCTTTTGTGTGATGGTATGTTATGCTTTCTCTTCTTTAGATACCACTTGCTACTCTATTTCTAACTACCATACCATCATCCATACCACCACTGCTTGAATGAAAAACATGAAGGAAAAGAGAAAGTGAGCTGAGGAAAGAGAATGGCAGAGTGATGCGACAATGCGGCTATCTTTTTCCTTATTTATTCCATCCAGAACATACCACTCCTATTTCCTTGTTTTTACGAAAAACTGTCACGCTGTTCCTGCAGTCATAAATCATGCGGCAAAATATATATCAGCAAGTGGGGAAAAAGCAAAGAAGAACATAAGAACAAAAGAACTATGTGGGAAAATAATACAAGAGTAGAGAGAGGAACAAGAGAAGACAGAGTATTTCGATTGAACAAATAATCGAACAGGAGTATTTTTATTGGCATTTTGCGTTTTACACTCTTTCCTCTCTTCTCTCTCGTCTCACTTTTTTTGTGCAAGTTTTCTCTGAGTTG
Source organism: Entomobrya multifasciata (assembly GCA_034693345.1). Taxonomy (NCBI): domain Eukaryota; kingdom Metazoa; phylum Arthropoda; class Collembola; order Entomobryomorpha; family Entomobryidae; genus Entomobrya; species Entomobrya multifasciata. The sequence goes on from JAQFXM010000119.1 coordinate 46,992, forward strand.
AGAGTTGGATTTATTACATTGCCGTCAAAAATTTTCATCTTACAATAACATAACCAGTTATATTGCTATTTGATAGTTGGTATTATATGAGTAAGTACGTTTCTTGGTTGGAGTTTTTTTTAGCATGGCTGTAGGACACAGGAAAAAAATGGAATAGATTTTAAGAAGCATAAGCCATTTTTTATTTGTTGTACCTTTAATCCCGTCATTTCTTGTTTTATGGTTTTCCATCCAAGCAGAGTAGAAAAATAGAAGAAAAGGACAAAATCACTGATAAATCTTACAATTTTATTTCTTCGCAAAATAAAAAAAAATTCATTGAACAGATTGTCGGTCTTGTTGGTTCTACAAATAATATTGCAAAAGGTTTCTTTTCAAAAATAAGAGTGCTGAAGTATATGAAGCGAGAATATGGAATGCTTGTATTTTTCACACTGCCATAGCTTCATCTTTGAAAAAATCTATGCTAACTTTTATAGGTTTAGGTACACTATAATAAAAATGATTTACTTGCTTTCTGTGATTGACTTTTATTTGACATGAAAAGTAGGAAATTAACATTATGTTCCAAAAAGGGTACCACCAGTGAATACTCAAGTACCTATTTTTTGTAATATCAATACACTTCATGTACAATAAAGGCAGAGGAATAGACAACTCACAAGGAAATCAAAACAAAAAAAACTAGTAAACATTTTCATGTCACTTTACTCATATGGCAAGCTAAAGAAAGGAAATCAGGTCATAAATATTATGGTAACATCCACACCACTCAAAGCCCACAAATACTACGGACAGGTAGTCTATTCAAAAGTGCCTACATGACAATAAAAAATTTGAGCGTAAAGGATAAAGGTGCAAAATACATATGTTGTGTGTACATAGTGAGTAGTACAAGGACATAATCAGCAATTCGGTACACATGAAAATGTAATCATAAAGTATTCAAGTCATTCAAGTAGTCTACCTGGAGGACAAATCGTTTCCATCTATCTACACGGTATAATGAGAAAGAAAATAGGAAAATTGTAGATAGCAACGCATACACATGGAGGAAACACAAGGTTGCTTGTGCTGTGTGGCTATGGCAAGTTTCTTACTGGGACCATCGAAATAACTAAACTTATGACATGAAAATCAAGAAAGACATTTTGAGTCGACTACGATCAAGTTGACGCTCGACACGTGCTTATACAAGTATGTATGTAGGCATTTATATTTGTTTATACTCTAAATTTTGCTGGTGGGATATATACATTCATATGGGTTGGCTTGAGGATATCACTCATTTTACTATAGCTATTATGAAATGTCCTTTGGAAGTTTTGACTATTGAAAATTATGAGATTTTTATAAAGTGAAATTTTAACAAATAGCTAAAAACATTTTTGCTATTTTGCTCTCCAGTACTCCAATCTAATCTACGTCTAACCAGTTGACGTTTAACGAATATATTTTACAAATAGCAAACCAGTGAACCTATGATGATTGTACTGTGTAGGTTGGAACTCTGCTTATTACTCAGCAATAAGTATGTTCAGAAAATAAATAGAAGCAAATTAGGCATCAGTTGCGGAAGTGGCCAATTTTCTTGTTAAACTATTTAAAGACTACATTCGAGAGTTAAGGCCAAGTAATAAGAAAGCAATGTCAGACTTCATGTTTTTTGTGTACTTTATTGCGACAACCTGTAAGTTAGATAACTATGTAATTCCATATTTGTAGCTCATAATTTAGTGAAAAATTAACGAATAAAAGTATATAACGTATAAAACGATTTCTTGGAATTCGATTGATTTTTTTTAATTCTCGGAAAATCAACGAATAAAATAAATCTTTTTAGAAAGTGAATTATATTTTTAAAATTCTCGGAAAATTAAAGAATAAAATAAATCTTTTTAGAAAGTGAATTATATTTTTAAAATTCTCGGAAAATTAAAGAATAAAATATGATTTCTTAGAAATCGAATTGATTTTTTAAATTCTCGGAAAATTAAAGAATAAAATATAATTTCTTAGAAATCGAATTGATTTTTTAAAATTCTCGGAAAATTAAAGAATAAAATATAATTTCTTAGACATCGAATTGATTTTTTAAAATTCTCGGAAAATTATATAATAAAATAAATCTTTTTACAAATTGTATTCATGAAGAATTCATTTTATGGTTAACGAGGTTTATTGAATTTTTAAAAAACTCTAGCTTTCGTAGACTTTCCGTCAACTTTTTCAAGAGTAAGAATAAGAATAATGAAAATTATTTGCAAATCATATTAGGTTAACACAAATTTTAAAAGTATAAATAAAAATTATTCATCAAGTAGATGTAGAGCTAGTAGTAACCAGGAGTCGATGTCATGTCCATTGCTTCTATTCATGTTGCTCGGATACTTTTGAATGAAAATAGCTTCTTTGAATTGGATTCGTTTTTTTAATTCTCGGAACATCTAACGCTTAAGCTTCCTTACGGTTTAGTTTCTGGGTTTACTACAATAAAAGAATCAATGGGATACATATCCCCAAATCCTCCTTCTCTACCTTATCTCGTTAGCGTATATGTGTGGTTAGCTTGTGTACGTATAGTATCCCACGCGTATATGCTTTGCTTATGGATATATCCCTTGAATCTATCCCTATCCCTAATGCCATACACTAGCTAGTATCCCAGATACTCGCACACTTATCCCAAGCTAACCTTTTACAGCTTAAGATGATATACATATATTTTAAAGACAAATGGGCGATCTTTTATGAGAGTTGTTTATACTGCATAGTTTTACATTGAATTGGAGTTATTGAGAAGAAGCAAGAGACTGAGATGATGCTGTAATTGGAATTGACAAATATTGAAACTGTTTTTACAATAAGGCCAATTTGATTAAGAAACCAAACCTAATTTCCCATACATCAAAATAAATACTTGAAGTTTTCTATATGCTGTCTAATTGTAAACGAAATGAAGATGCTGGACACGGTAAATTTGGCGATGTAGGTAGGGACATAAACGCATGTAGAATGAGTGGGGGTGGTGGTAGTGAGGATGTAACTAAAATATCCAGCTGCGCATTCCGGATGACAATGATGACTTGGTTGATATGATGTAACCTGTAATTTAGGAAATATTCTCAACTGGAATGAAGAGGTTGTAGCAATAATAATATACCATTCTCATTAAATGCCTATTCAAGAACATTAAAATAAGGAGCAATAATCCAATCCGAGTCATAATACTTCTGTCATCAACTTTATTTGAATGTACATTTAACCGTTCGCTTCGTTTCCTTCCTTTTGACAGTTGTTGAAAAGCTGGCTGTACTGTTGTAATTACTATTTTCTTGTGATGGACGTATCAGAACATCTCATTACTTAAAAAGTACACAAAAAGCGTATGCATACGCTTGTACATTGTACGAGGTACAGTGTGCATTTAATAACCGTTTAATATGTGGTGGTCGGAAATATTTAATACTAAAAACTCTGGAAAAGGCAATAACCTTCTTTTTGACTGCTGCGTATAATTTCAAGTACAGTTGTAAATTATGGCATGGTAGGTACATTGATTAGAAAACATTTTTATCTGTCAAATTCGAAAAATTAAATTAGTAGACATGGCTTTTGGATAAGCAGTATTTCGGGGCTTGTTTTTGCATTGGGAATGTGTGGCGGTTGTGTACAGGATCATGAATCCGCTATTGGTTACAAAATCGTATGGTTACAAATTACACAAAACGTGGCATCTAGCGAAGCAATGACATGTATTTCGTTACAAAGTCCAAACACATATCCGCGAGTTTAGCCAAAACCGCTAATTTTGTCAATATGGTGCTTTCATAAAGTCGGCGATTTGGACAAAGGCGCAAAATCGTACGGTTTGATATTTTAATATATAGCATTGCATTCAGTAAAGTTTGTGATGTGGGAAAAATGCATTTTACAAATTAGAGTCAGAAATACATAACTTCATATTTAGTACCACTTTATATTGATGATGATCATGACCTACCCAAGTCATTATAGATTAATGAGAGGCACCGCAAAAGCAATTAATTAAATATATGCATATTTTACTGTAATTTTCTGGAAGTTGAACGCTTGCATAAAAGTTTTTTTTCTACACTCATTCCTCGCATCCTCCCGAGTTTTTATTGGTTTGTTTTAGCGGAAGTGTGACACAAAAATGTGCAATAAATATTTCTGACTAAACATAGAAAGTTTTTTGACTGAAGATGATATGATGATAACTATGTGCTCTAAAAAGATACGGATCCGTATCATCCATGATATTTGATGGGTTTATTGTTTCGTCGTACTCATAATTGGCTTAGATTTAGTGGAGAGGATTCCTGACAATAGGCAATTATTTGGGAGTTTATGGGTGAATGGGTGTGATGACCTTTTCCTCGATAAGATGACGTACATATCATTTTATGGTTGAAACGCATGTGTGAATGCATTTGGTGAGGAATCTCAAATTTAAGAACGCATTCATGAATAAGATGTTGAATTTTATTGCTTTCTTGTATTTCATCATTCGTTAATTGCTGTCAATTTACACGTAAGCCAAATTTGGTATTTTTTGTGTTCCACTTTAGAAAATAATTTGTGAATGAGTCTTACAGTAGAAACACCTTATCCTGCATTTAATCTCTAAATTGGTTGGAATTTGTTATCTTTTTGGTATTTTATCACTCATTCATTACAGAACTGTGTCGCCAGTGTATTTTAGCTTAGTTGCTTGCAATTACATTATGGTATTTTGTTCCGTGAGCTAATAGAAGCCCGAAATCGCAATGACAAGAAATAGTGCTCAGTTCAAGAGCAAGGCCGCAATTACATGCGCTTGCTTGGAAAATATATGCATGCATTGTTAATGCAATTCTAGGAGAGGGGAGCCAGAAGAACTCATGATGATATATAATGGTTTTTGTATTTTTATTCATGTGTAGTGTAGGCACATGGCACGTTTTCCATCCTCTTACAACGATGGCAAGTCTCGAAAAGGAGCAATAGAAGTGGTGGTGGGATGTCGATCTGTCGAAAGATGATGAATGGGATTGGCTTTTGTAAGTAATATTCATGATGTCGGCTCCAGAAACGAGTAGCTCTGATGTTATGTGGGTGTTCACACATGAAATGGAAGGAAGATGCATATTTAACGTAAAATTATTGAATGACTATAAAATGTATTTTATAAATGCACTGTAATTTTTAATTAAAAATTGCATAATATCAACGTCTTCCTTAATTTTTAAAAGTCAAGCAGCAAGCTTGACCCGCTATAGATGAAGTCGTTCGTTGTACGGTATGCAAAATAAGATCTCGTTTTCTAACTATAGATGTACATGGAAATTAAGTGGTTACTTTAAGAATGTTTTGGTGATTTCTTATGTCTGTTTTTTTAAAATGGCGATTCGAAAGAAGAATTTCTGTTTTCTTATTTTAGCATTTTATTTAGCATTAACGTAACTATTACTCTTCACTGAACTTGATGTTCTCGAAAATATTTTTTGTTTGGGAAAAATGTGTAAAAAGTTTATTATTGGGAATGAAGAAAACGTCATCAATCATTTCATTGACGGCGGGTAGGCAAATGCGTCAACCTTTTTATCGGAAGCTTGTGTCCAACAAGGAGTATAATGCTTTATGTATGTATGCATGTACTTTAATGTGTAAGTCTGTTTAATAGTGTGGGAGACTACAGACACAGACAGGGATTCAGGATTTAGTTGAGCAGCATACAAGTGAATAATATAACCCTGACTTACATTTATAGATTATATGTAACTTTCCTGGCACAAAAGAGAAGTTTAGCACTTTTCGGGGGAAAAGCATCCTGAATCGTTGACAAAAGAATAAAAATGTAATGCATTGCCGTAGTAGTATGCATTGTTTGTTTGTTTGCTCTTAAATATCCCTAATCACGGTTGAACGTTCTTGGTCAATCATAAAAATAGTAACAGGAGGACAGATAAAATGTCGTCAGGAACATAAACAATAAAAGTTGGACCACTGACAACTTATATTTGTGTGCTAGCCCGCAAAACTCTAAATATGCAATAGAAAATGTACAAACATTGGTCTAAACGTTTCTCGTATAGGCATCGTGTAATGTTTAGGTTGGCATTGGCATAAATGATTAAGAAACCCACAAAATGTATGCAACTCACGACACGATCAGTACTCAAGTGAATGACTGTGGACTACATAAAATCCATTAAAAATACAGATTCGAAGTCCCTGCTTATTTCGTTTTAATGCATGACAAAACAGTGAAGAGAATGTGTCGTGTGTATGGCACTGTGAGATTTTTGTGGCTGTCACAGATGCAACATTAATAGTGATTCCATTTTTCATATTTTTACATGTGGCGAAAAAATTGATTTTACCCCAAGGCTTTTGTCAAGAGTAAATTTATTTCCTGTTTAATACCGATAATGATTATTTAATTACTATTATGCATTTGGATTTACAGTTCGCATCAAAAAAAAGAATTCTTATAAAATTTGATAACAAATATTTTATCTCTATTCCCACAATGTTAATACTGGACAATTATAACCTGTTTCGTGTACATGCTCGCAGGTAAGCAAGTTAAGAAATTTAAGGTCGAATTGATATTTTTGTATATCAGCTTACACATCAAACCTGCTACTGCATTATATGCAGTATACATAATGGTAAGTTTTAATTCTAAAATCTTTCAGCGTTGACAGTGGATTTTAGGATTGGCTCTTACAACCTAAATAACGATGTCGACTGTTCATGGAGCGGTGAACCTTTTTATTTTGAACAACGACAAAGAGAGCTGATTCTAGATCCTGACGACGTCGCATCAAACTATGATTAATGGAAGCTTCATTGAGTAGATTGATATTTTTTTGAGAAAAAAGTCCACACAAGTTATTCTAGATAATCGTAAATATGAACCTACATAGATGCATGATTGAAGTCTTTGATTTTAATGAAACATTGTATTCTCTTTTTAGGTAAATTTTAAGCTTTGTGTATAAAACCAACACATTTCTTTGATTTTCATTTTTAAAATATTTTAGAGCGCAAATAAGCTAACTTGCACTGATGCAACATTGCATCATCATGAGCTGATTGTATGCTGCCTGTCAATCTCAAAATCTTAAGGTATGCGACATTACAAGGTGCAAGTCAAGGATACTGATTGTGACTCAAAAAATTCACAACCAAGAAAAAAGGTATTACAGATATTTTGTTGTATTTCGTTAAAGAAAAATATCTACTCTTTTCATACAAACTATACTATTGTAGGAGGAGTCTGATGCACAAGGTGTAAAATAAGAAAAGGCAAAAAGATTCAATTTTTGGGATGTTTACAAAACTATTGCGTACGTGCTTTTGAAGCTGTTAACTTGGCTCAACTTGACTACAGTGCTACTGATCCACTCTTTGATGTTTTTATAAAACTGAATCACTGATATCGTGTGTTGTTGCAACAAAGGCAAAAACATCTTCAAAAGATTACGGCAGTTAGCGTCATTGAATATGAAAGGCATAGCTACATGACATACGTAATACTCTATTGTTCCTTTTCATTCCTGTATTCCAAAAAGGGTTAAAAACAACACATTTTGAGAAAGTATGCTGAATTTTTGTGGGGTCCATGAGTTTACTTTATGTAAAAATAAAACTATAAAAATACAAATAGAGTCCAAACCACAGGAGCTCAACAGCGATTTAGAAACTCGTGATATTTGTATGTTTTTGAAAAATTAGTTTATCATGCAACATGATGTGATGACTCATTCTTCGTGAGTTTGCAAAGGCAAGAGTTAAAAGCAACGGTACGTAGTTTTGTCTTCCTCTCAAGAGAATACCTTATACCTTAACTAATATTTGATTTTTGTTGTTGTCTTGTGGGATTGGCTGTGAGGATACAATGAGGGCATGGTTGTAAAAATTATGACAAGATGCAATATGGAATATGACGTCTCTGTTATTGTTGCGCTCTCTCTCGTTTACTTACCCTTAGAAGGTGTGTGGCTTGGTTTGGCCTTTCGTGATGTGATTCACACAATATACACGAAAAGGCATACTTTGCCACATTATTTAAGACAGACACAATAAGAATTAAATAAATATTAGAAGATACAGGATGTAATTATTTGTCATATGTGTGCATGCATGAAGATGAGGTGCTTGCATTATATGAAAGGATTAATTCACAAGAGGCCTGGCCATTTGTCGAAAAAACTGAATTATGACTGGGTTGGTATTTATTGTTGGTCAACCTCCTAACTGACTTTATGTCTTTGTTTGCTAGACGCCCTCTTGTTTACACCCATTGCCCGTTTCTAACTTTTCCTCACATTTACCTAAATGTATGTTCAGATTTTTATTTTTTATCACTAGAAGATGATGAATGTCTTTGAATCTGACTTCTAGGTTAAAACATCAGAAATTTGTGGTTAGACGAGGGTCCGAGGGTTTGTATTTACAGTTCCTGGTCAATTACGGTTCCCTAGTTTTGGTATATAATGGGCTAATATAAAGGTAATTAGGTAATTTTACGCTCTTTGCTTTGCTTTCAGTATATATCTTTGTCTTTGGAATTCATAAATTGTAGGAATTCATTTGGCATGCATTTTACTGCAGTCTGCAGATGCGCTTAACTCAGCTTGTAGAAAAACCTGCTGCACAATAGAACATGGCTTATTGTTCGTAACATAAAATGGGTTCTTTTGATGAAGATGGTGGATGGATTAATTACCATGTAATTCTGTGCAATTATCAACTTGAACACTCCTTGCCATGCTAAAAAATACAAAAATATGTTTCACTTGCATTTTCACAAGAACGATTATTGAACTACTGAATGGAATAATTAGTTGTGCATCTGGATTATGCATTTCGATAGTGTGATGCAGTCAGAAAAACAATGTACCCCCTACCTCTTCAACATCCTAGTCAGAGTGCTAATTATGAGACAATGTGAATACACCATTTGTGTCATATTGAATTGGAGGGTAGATATATTTGTATTTACGTCAGAATCATGTCTCGGATTTAGGGAAATTAATTGGTTTAAAGGATAATCGGTTAACTTATGATAAAAAAGTTTACTGATGTAGGAAATTTCAGGTAATTTTTAATTGTTATTGATAGTTTAGAGGATTTTGGTTTTAAAAAATTAAATAGTTTCCTGCTAATGTTACCTTAATTTCCTTTGATAGAAATAAAGGTTGTTCTTACTCAATATTGTTATTGTACAATACAATACAAGGTTGTTGTTTTCTGTCATTAAAACATCCATTAATGAATAAATCTAGTAATAGGCATCTAATTAATCTAATTGATTCCATCATATTAGTATGCATGCCATTATTATTGAAAACTGCCATATGAATTGAAATGATTTCACAAAATTCGAAAAACGGACGAAAAGTTTTATCCAGCCAAAACACCAGATTACCATACATAGGAAAACGTGTGTGGTTTTTATTTTTATCATGCAAAGTTTGATTTTAAAAAATAATACAAAATATTTTGTGGACAAGCAGTTGACAATAATTAAGTGGACGAGTCAACAAATTTGCGTGTGGTCAAACATAATCAAATGCGACTGTGTTACATCTCAGCAGGTTGGTAAACGAGTTTGCTGTCAGAGGTGTGTACCATAATTTTAAGTAGTTACTGTACTGCATCGTTACTTACTGCATACAGCGTGTTCAAAAAAATTAAAAAGTGGTAGAAGTGAAGCGAAATTCATAATTGTACTTTTCATAATTGCCTAACATCTGCCATCTTAAGTCATCATAATATTTTACGATATAAATATGTGCTTTAATGCTGCGTATATTGATTCATGTTCATGATTTAAAAATTAAGGAAATAAATCATCTTTGCATTTGCTTGACAGGTCTTAAATTCTCACCTACAAAGAGACTCAAGTGGAGGCACCCAATTTATGTTTGCACAGTTTAATATTAATCGATATACACTTGCATTGATGCGAAATAAAGGTAAAAAATGTTCAAGAAACATTTACATAAATAATATGCGTCTGGAGTAGTGAAATAAATATTTGACTACAATTTACATGGATCCGAATTCTTTCGTCCTTTATAACATACCTTGTGAATCTTCAATTCATCAGTAAATATTGACTTCATCATGTTTGTAAAAATCCAATTGTAAAAATTAAATTTTAACGAATAATTTAACTGTAATGTGGATAACAACACATATCATAGTTAAGTAAAACCTGTACTTAATGAAAGATAATATTTAAGAGGCTATATTAAAAACGGAAATAATTATGTACGAAAGTTTCTAAATCAAAAAAAGAAAGCACAAAATAAAGTTTTTTATGCATGTATAGTTATTAAAAACGTTGTTACTGTAAACGTTTCGAATTAACGATGATTTATATTCGTTTACATACTTCGTTTGAAAAGAAATTGAATGCTTTTTTGGAAAACATAAATGACATAAATCTCTATCCAAACATTTGGGTTAGTGTTTAGTAGATTTAAGCAGTCACTGTAAGCGTCAGTGCTTAATGAACGTGTAGTAAGGTAGCATGTACTTGTCTTTTGTTCCAATCAACTTGATTTTGATAACAACTTTTTGACATGTACTACGTATTGAGTGCAGAGGAGATGAAATAAATCTACCCATATCTCAAGTGATAGATACATGCCCTAATGCTTGTCCCATACTAATAAACACTCCATTAAAAGTTATCTATTCCATTCGACACTTCGTAACACAAGTTACAATACTCTCCTGTTCCTGTTTAATATAAAACAAAATGTCGGTCAGGTGTGGTTTCCAATCCAAATTTCAAGTGAAATCATCGATTATTCTTGTCACAAAACATTACAGCGACAAAGCGATCTGACTAAAGTAAAAAAGAATTCTGTCATTTTCCTGAGTTTTCAATCCACATTACATAATACACCTAAATAACCTTAAAAATTTCTTACACATCATTAATGTACCAAACCCAAATACACCTTTCGTTCAATTAAAGTCATAAGTAATTGCACCATTCAACCTTTTACCTGTTCATTGTTGTTAATATATTTGGAATTAAAAGGGAGTGGAAATTGATTCCCACTTTTTCTCCAACTCTGCGTGTAATTTAATTATAATGCGTGCCCACAACAATGTTACAAGTAACAATATCAAGCATTTATGCCATGTTTGAACAAGATTGTTGATTCATTTTAATTTGAAAAGGCATGGGCTACTCTGCTTAACACTAACAACATTTCTTCGTCATGTAAACTTTCAGATGAATAATGTCTTCTGCCAATTACCATTCCTTTTATATAACCAAGTGTGGTGGCGGTAGTGGGATAATGCATCTGACATATTATTTTTTAACCAAGAAAATTTTCATTCGAATGACTTTGTTTGCTATGTTTTATGCATACTGAATGTAAAAAACCAACCATAACACCTACTCCTTTGACTAGCTGAATGTAAATGTGAAGCCTGTGCCACACAAGTAGTAAGAAGACCGGGAATAGCAGGGTAATGATTTTGGTATATATACACTTACTATGAACATTTTAGATGTAGTTTGCGTGGTGGAGGCACATTACATTATGTGTACTTTGTAATTCATTCATTTTCAAGTACAAACTCTTCTAAACGGAATATGAATAGCTACAGAGGAGTGGATCTCATTATACGTAACAAGCACCCAATCCTTAATCTTACATCATTAAACGCCAATTTAGATTAGAAGTATTAATCATAAGCCAGTGCTCCTCAACAACGGGACGGGTATCTCCATTAGTTAGGGTTTGTAAGAATTATGTCCATTTATTAGGAGTTTTTACTAATAAATAGAACTAAAAACCAGTAAAATAAGTAGTAAACAAATAATTAAATACGATTTAATGAAATAGTGCCTTTGACAAGTATTTTCGTTTATAATTGTTCAATTTAAGTAGATATAAATAGCATTTAAAATTTCATAATATATTTCAGGAAAGGGAAGCACACTTCAAAATAAGCTAGTACCACAACATTCAGACAAGTATGTAAACAAGGGTAAGGTTTACGATGTGTCTACATGAAAGTGAGAGTAAGATTTTATGAGCCTCATAAAAATGGATTGAGGCTCATTTAACCTTACACTTGACTCACAGTGCAATTCATCCAAATCGCAGAGACATACAAAACCGTTTAAATAAGTTTAGAGCTGAAGAAGCAGTCTTCTTCACAGCAGAACAAATGGCAATTGATCCACATATTTTCCCTTAAATTCTACAATGTATCCTTGTATAATATATTTGTGCGTATGACCCCCTTTCATGAAATATTTGAGCTTTGCTGTATCAAGTAAAGACATCTATGATAAGTAGTAACCATCTAATATTATCTACATTACAAACATGCGTTCACATGTACTCTTAATCACATGTCTTTCACTTAAAATGATTCGAATATAGCTTTAAATGCTAAATAGAATTCGAATCTAGTGTAATGAGCTTGTGTTTGTGTTATACAGAACGGATTTTACAACCGATACACCCATTTATAATAAGGCTAAACGAAATTCAGTTTCCCTACTTCCAGAAATATTTGACTGATTCATAACAAAAAAGGAAAGATGTATGTCTTCATGGTATAATTGAAATCGTTTACAAAAGAGCGGCAAAACACATGCTAAATGTATATATGTAATTCTTGGAAAAATGAAGCGCATGAAATAGCTAATTTTTCACATCAACTTAAGTTTCGAAGACATAATGAATGTAAAATCAGTTTCCTTTACTCAATCTTGGTGTTTTTACATGACTTTAGAGTTAAATGTTGAACCTTGTTATAAAAAGTTATTTTGTATTATGTTCAGTTTTAATCTGGATATCCTAAAAGTTCAAATGAATTACTTTTAAACAGCGAGCTAATTCATGATCAAAAAGCTGCACGAAAACCAAATGAAAAATGAGCCTGTCGCTTGTCACTAAAGTTCGAAATTTTTGCATTGAAATTGATAAGTCCTACTAGAAGAAACTAAAGTTTAATTTCTGACTTTTCGAAGTGTGCAAATCAATCAAACTTGTGAAATGCAATTTTTCTCTTGTATATGTCTAGCGGGTTTTGTTTAATTCTACTTTCTTCTTTACCCATTCACTTGACGGTAACATTGCTAGTAGGAATTCTGACAAAATAATTTGTAAATTACAATTTTTTGCGGAATTAATTGAAGAAGGTTGACTTGTCGTATTCGTTTTCGTCTATTTTACTTATGTGTTTGTAATGATTCCGGGAAATTCGCACGCTAGATCGACTCCCATTTTAATTATCTCCTAATTTATCTATTCGTGCATCACTTGACTTGACAGCTAAACTTATACATAAAGCTAAAGTCATTGTGAGAATTCTCTGAATATTTTTGTTGTTGAAGGAGAAACAATTTAAGGAAATAGAAAATAGCCCGCGATGATTTGCTTTTTACATTATATCTGTACCTCCACACAGTGTACTCTCAACTGATTGTGAGTTAATTCATATGCAACTTGGATTACATTCCATTTATTAATGATAATGATAAATAGTAAGTTATCCTAGGGAAAAACCAAGTCATTCGAATTAGGGAAGAAATGACATGCTTTGTGGTCAACTATGAAACATGATTCTAAAAACCTTATTTATTATTTATTCTCTTTTAAAAAAATATATCTTACATGCATAATGTGTAAAAGTAGGAACAATTTAAATGTGAAAAATTTCATAAAGCTTTTTTTTGTGATAATTGTTCAAACCAACAATTTAAATTATTGAGCTGTTTGATATATCTTTACAAATATGTGCTTTTAAATTTAAGTATTAATAGCACTAAAAGCAGCATCTACGATGTAAACCTTGAAATCATCTGCATGATACTGAAAAGCCAGGTAAGGCCGAATATATTGTCTATTGTATAATTTAGTTTGTTCACACAATGTCTACAAGGTTGAGTAGGTCACTTTGTCACTAACTAAAGCTTAATTAATACAATGGTATGGTAATATTGTGTTCAAATGGTCAAACATCAAGTTTACTTAAAATAGACAGATGAGAAATGTCATCCTAAAACTATGTACTAACAGATAGATATAATGAGTAAATAATACCGTTCAACCCATCTGCTATTCTTTAAAGCATACTTATAATAATAGCATATGTATTCAACAACAATGAGCATAGCATTAGCAAAAGAAAAGAAATGCATCAACAACTGCAGAGTAATAAAATAATAAGCGTCTGAACTGTAAGGAGTATCTTTCATCAGCGTGGCAGCCGCTTTTAATTCAGAAGTATCAGAGCGTTGGCATGATTGAATGTAAACGATGAAAGCTGTAAGCTGATGTATGCATGTGATCTTTGTATGGTTGAATAGCATTACTACGACCAAGATAATAATGACATGATTCCATGCAGCCAATTTCTCAACTATTACACACACAGTAACATTGAACTGAACGATGATAATAAAATAATGCAAGCATCTCTTCAAAAGTAATGCTATGCAATGCACTTGGCTTTATTTCCAGGTAATGCCTTTTCATAAGGAAGAGTTGAACAAAACAAAGCCAATGACTCCACTATATCTTTGCCAGAAAATCAGTAAAGATGTTTTTCCGCTGATACTGTCTACTGGGTTTCTTGTCATTCTCACTCTTGGGAATTGTCCTACAAGCAATAATAATTGCTTAAAAGCATTTGTTAATGTCACAAGAAATAATCCAACTTGTTCGGCGGCCTATTGTTCAGCGGTCTTCTTATGTAGACGTTTGGATGGACAGAGAGACATTTGCCGCTGCGTAGTACGCAGTTTACGTTGCATCTCTTATTCCAGTTGCATGTGATTTTTTAGAGATATAAAAAGTAGTAAGTAGAAAGGTGCAAAGATCAACATGTTTTCTAAGTACAAAAATGTACATAAAATTATATAATATGAAGATAATTCGTATTTTATGTGAGTGAAGCATGAGCCCGGAAAAAACGATAATCATTATCATAATCCCAAAATCATGGCTAATAAATGAAATTTATATGTATGCTTAATTCCCGTGATCAATTAAAAGGCACATTAACGCATAAAAATGGTTTCGGAAGTAACTACACATAAAGCGATCATTGAATTATTGTTGAATCACGAGGGAAAAAAATAAGTCAGTCGGTGCGGTAGGGAAATGATGATTTTATCATAATGGTGGTGCTTTGAAAGAGAGAATGCGTGCCTGCATAGAGCCGGGTTCTAAGTAAGTCTTATTTTTTTCTTTATATATTTTATCAATAAATCTTAAAACTTCAGCTGTGGCTACCCTTTCCTCTTCATCTTCATCCCAGTTGGCATTGGGCTAAGCCAATGTAAACAAGATGATGAAGTAGGAGGAAGGAAACACTTTTTATGCATAACAGCAACCAAAAAACCTTATGGAACTATTATGTGTTGTATACACTGTACTCTCTTGGAGTTTTGATTTCTACTTGATCTATTAGGTATGTATGCTTTGGTGTAAATTGAAACATATTTTAAACAAAGTGGATTTAAGATTGGAAGTGCAAAAATGTCAGTCTATTGAGAACGCCTGTGAGTATACTTGCATCAGGATCACAACTAGCATGAAAACTCGGTGTAACTACAGAAAAAATGTAGTTAGAAAAGATGTAAATGTGTGGAAGCAGGAATTAGCAATGCTCAATGATAACATGAAACCACCACCACAACTGCCTTTTTACAATGTGTGTCTCTGTTTTTTGCTTTAAAAAGGGACTTCTGGCTAAGATTCTGGTGAAATTGGTACAAACCAAAGTTGACAAGAGAGTCATCCTGATCCTGAGCCTCAGCAGAGATACTGCTACAAAATGCACAAGGAAGAAAGAACGTATTCAATTCAGTCAGTAAAATCTTGTCTACAAGGAATGGATTTAAAGACGCCGGATCTTCTTGTTTGTTTCTAATAGGATTTAGGTCTCAGTGGATTTTTTCTGTGAATATACGAGAATTTGCCATTTCCCAATGAATTTTGCCGAACAAACCGGAGGAAAATATGCGTAACAGGAGAAGTGGAAGGAGAAAAAGTAAAACAACAAACAGGGGACAAAGTGATTCATTGGTTTAATAACAAGAATTTGAAATCATCGCAGGTCATAAATTTTGCTCGTATTTCTTCTCTGTCCCGTCTTTATGTGTTTAGACTTGAATCAACACATGATTAGCAACCTTATTTCTTCTCATCTTTCAAAATAAAAAAAACTAAAGTTCCGCTGCAAAGAGTTAAGATCAAAAGTGGAACTTTAATTCGTAAAAAACGGAAGGTGGTAATATGGCTTAACATGAAGTATACCGAGTAAAAAGAGCCAACTGCATGTTATCAAACAATGCATAATTTACAAAGTCTAATGTGGGCATGCATAGAATGTACACATGTGTTTGTTTATACAAAATGTTAACTAAAATCATTAGATAAAAAATCAGAAATCAACAGGAACATTTTTAACGTTTCATGTTATTCGTCATTCTGGTGTTGTCTTGATCAATGCTAAGGGCACCCCAGGGACTCATCAAAGTGACAGTTGTGTGATTTAATTAATACGGCTGCAACAATAGTTCATCAATATACTTCGAAATTCAAGCTACTTTACTTGAAAATTCATGCAAAACACAACACTTATCTTTATCTTCATCAAAATGTATTCATGCTCAATGCCTATCTCTTAATTTTTTTAAAAGTTGTTTTCATGCTTTCCTTTCTCCCTTTCATTTTATCCCGCATGCATGCATGACTAGGGTTATTTAAATACATAGCAGAATATTTGCTCATTCATACATACATGCATACACAAACGAACAGCAGGGGCATGATTAATTAACTACATAATTTTGCAATGAGTAAACATCCTGCTTCTTACAAATGATCAAAAATGCTGCCAATAAATTTACCTTTTGGCCTGTTTTGCAACACCCATTTATCTTACCTTTTAACCAAATGACATCAACAAAAATCATGTCTTGTGTGTATTCGTGTACAAACTTATGTATGTATTTATAAGAATAAACGCCTTGCAATTTCGGTTGTTCAAAGGAAATTTCGAGCTGTGTAGAACCTTTGCTCAGGCAGGCAGTGGAATTCACAATGTTTGTCTGGCTTTTTGGAAGTCAAATTTTTTCAATTTTAAGTGTGACTTGGCTCACACCATGAACTTTTTCACATTCACACAGAAACACAAATAACAACAACTAGTACATATAGGTATGTACCCAAGTACTTTTTATCACAAATCGTATATCAAGACTTATGACTTAACTATCGCGAAGCTTGTAAGATCACACTAATGTAAACAATAATATTATGCATATAGTTTTACCCGAACATTCGTCAATGCAGCACGCACATAAGACATCTTGTAGCAAACTTATAGACATCAACTTTTACTACCTTTGATACTTTATCATTTTTTGTGTCTTTCTCCTCTTTATTATTATAAAAACGATTTTCTTTTCTTTTCAAGCTACCGTGTGTGAATGCGAGACAAATGTCTTTAACACTTGTATCGATTCTGTGGAAAAAGATGAATTAAAAAAATATGCAGGAAATGCAAAACAGGCGGAATGGATGAGTAATCAAAAGAAAACTGGATGTACGTCTCATACATAGTAGGTGGCAAGTCTTCTCTTCTTTAGTTACCTACCACCATCGCAGCCTTCATCAGTAATGTATTCCTCATCTTCACATTCAAGTATTAATATAAACACGTTAATTTTTTAATGTTCGTGTTAGCAAACTTGTCATTTAGGAGTTTTTTATTTAAGATTCTGTTCAAGTACAGACAAACATGGGTGATTGATTGGTGAACAAGTATGTATGCAGATTTGTTTACTGGTGGCTCTCTAGAGAAAACATGTGTTAACGAAGATTGCGCGAGTAGCCGCATTTAATAAATAACGAAACTTGTACATTCACCTAGCGCCAGCGAAACTTTTATTGTAGAAGAAAAGTTGTGTTAGCCAATGAGTAAAAAAAGTTTAGCTAAAAAATAGCACATCTAGTAGAAAGTTAACAAACTCCAATTACGTTAGATTTTATTTTATTTTAACACCTTATAAGATAATATTTAATTTTAGGGTTATATTAGAAATCAAACAAAATTTTATAAAATTATTGAGCTTTATCGATGAAATGGTGTCCTCGGGTCCAAAGCTATTATTGGATGACTAATTAATTAAGTATGCCATGATTTTTTATACGAAATGCGAGATATCGAATTAGTGTTGAAGTCATAATACTAATACTTTATCTTTGTATGAGAAGTACATACACAAGCTCTTGGAAAGAACTCTGGTACTTTGCCATTTTATCCACATTACGTTTATTAAAAGATTTACAAAAACATCTATTGCTATTATTTGGGCGAAAACTTATTACAGCTAACCTAAAGTTCGATTTATTGTAAGTACATATAGGTTAAGTGAAGTGTTTAAAAAACTAACCTTTTCACACTGAGCAGTCATAGCCGCAATTTTACAAGTTCACAAGTTGGCTGTCCTCATTATTGTAATGGAATAATTACAGATAATGAAGATTAACTATTTATTTGGTTGCATGTCATGTTTGAAATTTAGATTTAAATATATTCACATGTTTTGCAAAGAAGATGTCTATTCTTACTTGAATACTTCTTTTTATCTGAGAGACAAGGTGAATTTCTTCGGAAAACATATTTATCTGGGAGTATTTAAGAATAACATATATTTTGCTAAAACGATTCGAATTCATGAACATCCAAAAATGTTTGCTAAACTGGCATGAGTTTACACACCACACTACACGCTTTCATTAGGAAGAAGCTCATAAATTTGTCAGCGTTAGACAGGCTTGATCGGTTTGGCATGGAACATTTTTTGCATATTCTACACACTAAACTATAAAAGACGCAACTTTAAGCTTGAAAATAGTAAACATTCGGATAAAGACTGAGAGTGTGTAAAAAGCCGGAGACCTAGAGCTGAAAATCAGATTAACACGTAAAAATTTGCAAAGTTGAAACAGTATATGGCAGTGGGGTTTATTGGGATAAACCCATTAAGACTTTTTTAACCCACACACCCTTAAGAGCTTGAGAGTCCAAATAAATAGGTACTCTTATTTAATACAGCGCACTACATTTACATTTAAAATTTTACCCGTTACCCAGTACTTCGTAATGTTTATTAAAACCCACTAAAACTTTACCCACGGGTTTCGCCATATCCATAAATAATGGCAAGGCATCAAATCAAGTAAAAAATCACTTTACAAATAACAGCATCTGGACTTATGAACGCTTTGATTTTATTTGCATTTTACGTAAATTTAAAGGGCGTTTTGAGTGACAAACAATCTTTATCCTCGGTAAATAAATAATTAGATAAAGATGTAATAACAGATTATTTAAGTAGGTAATTCGGAACTATAATCAAGATAATCCTGAGTAAGCTATAATAAAATCCAAAGGGAAAACTCATATGAGAGTAAAAATGTGTGTGAAATGTAGCCACATTGATGTGATGTTAAGTTTCTCATATAGCACCCGATGTGCTTAGGTACACTTTGTGTATATTCTTGTGAATGAAAAGACATGATGAAAAAAGATTAAGCTTGAGTTAGAAAAAAGTGCATGGAAATCAATCTAAAAAGTGTATTGTGATTTACAATCAAATGTCAACTAGACACGGTTTCACCATTAGCATTGCCTCTGTTTGACGGACAATCCATTTTTCACTTTGTGCCTGCTCTACTCTGTGTACTTTACGGTAGAATGACAGTCGTGTACACCTAGACTGCTTTGCTCTATAAATACATAATACATGCTTATTTTAACCAAAACAAATTCATATAACGCACAATTACATCATGGTTCACTGTTTTATCGGTAGTAAATAGTAAAGACTCCATTCAATTTAGAACAATTTTATTCGTATTCGTTTTGAATTTAATAAAAATTAAAATTTATTCGGTGTATGCATATTTTTGCCCACCTAAACAAATAATCTGTAAGACTGAAATTTACAAACACAGAATTGAATATCTTTGAAATAACATGTAAAAGAACGCTGCACTGTAAAGGCTAAATGATAAATTAAATGGAAAAGTGAATATATTATATCCAAAATGAAAGGATATGCACGCACAAAGTATACCAATAAAAATGTTATTTGCACCTACTTGGGGCATTGTGATCCAGTAAAACACTAACTTATCACATGCAAACATCGAGTTCTACAAAACATGCTTGTACGGTTATTCCAAATTATAATTTTTTCGAAGCAATTAAATAATAATGTAACTGATGTAAAACTTTAATTAAGGTCGCAATGAAAACCAACTTATTTTGTGAATTTTGCATTTATGAGAAACTTCCTTAAACAAGAGTAAAGTACAGCTATGGCAAACCTTTAGATACGTGTGAGTAAGCTGCATGCAGTTGTGGTGTACAAAAAACGAACCCTAGAATGAAGCAGAGAGATGTAGAGTTAGTTGATTAATGTGTTTCTTTCGTCCCTTTCGAGACATCTAACCGATTTCCCATAAACTCAGTTGCGTAACATAAAGTAGTTTTCTCTTCGTCCCGCTGGTATATTACGTGCGGCTAAAATATTTATGTACACATTACTACGCATGTAATTTATCTTGTATTGGAGCCAAAGTGCCAAGCCACAACAAAACAACCAAAGAAAACAAAATCTACGAAAGATATAAACGAACTTGGTTTGTTGAAATATACACATAATTTTAATTGAATTCACTTTTCGTATCGTAAAAATTAATTGTGATTGTGATGCTAAATGACTTTATGATCTAGTAATTTGAGTAAAGCTACATAAAATCAAAAGTTACATGACGAAGTTGACGATCACATAATCGTATCCTGAGCAGGCTCAAAGCTTTAAATCACTTAAGAGACTTACAACGTCACCTATGCGTCTCCTTGCAAAGTTTAATCTATCGTTTCTTCAGGCTTTTTCTAAGCATCGCTACATATGTATATTACATACATATTTAGTTGTGCCGTTTTTGTATATGTATGTACTATGTACATATATTGCCTTTTGCCTACTGATTTAATGTATTAAAATATATAATTGTCAATATTATTGATGAATTTGGACTTGCATACATATATATGTACATTCTACATACTTTTCAAACAAATAAAATCAACTGGCGTTCATATTTTTGGTATGATTCCTTATCTTTATAATGATTCGGAACAATAAAGGGAAAAGCTTTACTTATAATTCGAGATCCATTATATTCTCTCGATCAATTCAATATGTATACATCATTCCAATGTCATGTGCAATTTGTGTAGTAGACTTATTGTGTAACTAATTAAGTGTTTTATAATGGGTCGGTAAGTTGATCTTGATTCATCAGATCTTGACTTTACTTGGAATAAAATAATTTTTAAGATGAAGGTACAAATGAATTCATAACTAACAAACAAAATTTATGCGACCATCTTTAAAAAAAAATATGCATAACTATTTTTGCGATAAGTTCTCTATACATATTATTTTTCATCTCTGGATAAAGCAGCTCCTTTTGATAATTTTCGTAAAAAATCTGTTTTTGAAGTAAAAAGTTACAAAATATTACCATCCTAAATTGTGATCATATACGATATATAACACGTTTGTATGTTGGCTGCGTTAGCCATAAAAACTGTTTATGTAAGTAACCACCTTCGTTTAATAACAAGGAATTGGTATGTTTTATGCATGAAAATGTTAGTACAATATATTTTTAGAAGAAAAATTATATTGTGCGAATCATAACTATTTTTGTCAAGTACATTATCATTCTACGTTGTACATATTAAGTAAAAGAAAAGCAGTAGAACTTATTGCCTTCATCACATGATTTTCTTCTGGATTTTCCGTAAAGGTTTCAATTAAAAAGATTCACTAAATAGCGCAACATGAATTCTGCGTGCATAGATTTTCCATGGCTAGTCTTCCCTCTTATCTTCACCTTGAGCAAATTAAAATATCTTCAGTTAATTGTAATACGTATGATGTACAATGCTATGCATCATGTAGAATGTAATGGCAAAACTGAATGAGCTTGAGAAACGTGATACGTGATTGTTTTTCTTTGTATTTTCGTTAAGTTTAGTGTATAAAAAGTATATATGGATTTTGGAGGAACCAAGATCTGACAATAAATACAATGGAACGTATCATAAAACAAGCATTCTATCACACCATATTATATCATCTTCAATACTGTCTGTGTGCGCATGTTGATGATAATAATGATAACAAAAGAGCTCATTATAAAAAGACCTCTTCCGTTTCACGCTGTTGTTTTTCAATCTGTCACGGTTTTGATTTGTGGATGCATAGCAAAAACTAGCGTGGTTTGTTAAGAAGTGCGAGGTCCTTCGCGTAAATCTGAGTTGTTGGTGTAACTCTTTCATTTTTGCAGCAAAATAAAACATCTCACTCGTTTTCTAGCTATTTAATGCAATATAATAATATTTGTACAAAAAAGCTACGACCAGATCCAATCAAAGGTTTTACAAAGATTTCAATGAAAAATTCTTCTACATAGTTTTCTTTAATAATTCAATCATATTCATATGCTGTCATTAATGTAAAAGCATCTTTTATTTTAAAACACTATTTTGTTAGCTAAGCCAGTTGACGAAAATTCATATGCAAAGGAAACTTCTGTTCTAGCTAACATTTCGGACTTTTTAGAAAATAGATACGGTTCTCTAATTTTTGGAAGTACACTTATTTGTCCTGATGTTTTCGCTGCAAATGAAATGTTATGCGTATTGATTTTTAATGCTACACGTCATGCACATATTAAAATGACAACAAATGACATTCATCGTGCATAAAAAAATTACTATGAATTTGGGGATTTTTATTTTATGATCAGTTTCAAAGGACATCTACGAATTATCATAACCATGCAGAAATGCAAATTTTGGTGCTATGCTCTCATAAAAAATGTTATACTTTAAATATCATATCAATATCGAAATAAGCAGAATGTAATTATAATGTAATGATAATGGTAATTGTGATTGACGAGATATTCGAATGACAATGGGACATTTCCTGCAAGGACACTGCAGGTGGTCTTCAAAGTTAGACGTTTCATCCGGTCATTGCTGCTGACGCAGCACACACACACACAACTCACAGCTTGCAGATGACCATCATTGAAACTGACTTGACTGCACATAAACATGGCGCTTTTCTGTGACATGTGTCACTGTGTGCGAAATCAAAAACCTGTCTGTCTGTTGTCAAATTGTTGCTCAACGTTTAATGAATAATGTAACAAAATGCAAAACAAGACGATCGTCCGCATGAACGATCATTTTTATAATTTCACTTATTCGTTTTATTCATTTATCAAGTAATTGTTTGTTGTACGGGTTTCCTTTTCCTAAAAGAAAAAAAAAATAGGAAAAATATTGATACGCGAAAATAGACTGGATGCTTATGAAAAATGTATGAACGGTTTGATATTTAATGCAACGTTTTTTTCTATTATTATTGTTGTCTTGCTTGCATGATATCCAATTTTGTAGTTTAGTTGTGAATAATACGATGTCATTTCAATTTACCGAGTGCAGAAGGTACTTTCAAGCAAGGCACATTGTATTTTCCCTGCCAAATATCAAACAAAACAGGGATGAGTGACATGTGAAATAAATAACGCAGCATCAGAAGCAGAAAAAATACAAAAAATGTACTATTTCTTTTGCTCTTCACCCCGGCTTTATTCTCTCTCGTGTATTTTGACATTTGACTAATGTCTTCTTTTTTCGGTAAACATTGAACAGGCAACATAGCACACACTCTCATGGATGTCTATGTCTGTGTTTAGCAGGATATAAACCAAATTATTACAATACACATGAACTTTAGAAGAAAAAATATTACATTCTGTTCCGGATGGAATTTTGTACGCATGCGTATTCTATCTTACTGCATCAATATGTCATATATATTCTACGAATTATTCTTCATGGATTGTAAAATTAAGAATTTAAAAAATATCATGTATGCATTTTATTATAAGAGTTTACTTTCTTTTGAATATTAAATGACATCTTTACAATTTCCTCCGATCCTTTTGGCAACTCTACACTTTGAATGGCTTACCGTTACCTTTACATGAGATGTAAATGCGATTAATTCATTAAATATTTTATTCATACAATTAAACGAATGTAATATGTACCGAAGGATAAGTGTAAAATTTGAAGTGTCACATGCAACAAATACAGTCTATGTACAAAAATATGTAATTAATTTAATTCTATTTTTTGTTATATAATAGCGCTTGTTTCAATTGCACCTTATTTTCATTAAATTATAGAAATCTATTTTTTTTGTTTTTGCTACTTCTTCACTTACTTGAATTCCCCTATCTTCAATGCAGCTTCATATGAGAGCATTAAGAGATCCTAACTTAATTGGATTATTTCACAAAGAAAGCAAAGAAAGAATCAGTTATGTCCCACACACGTTTCCTACCCTGTTGTTGTTCGTAGTCCGTCCTGCTATTGTACAAAACATTTGTATTCGATTGCTCATCATCAGCTTAAAAACGCTACACACAAAATATGTGCACATGGTCTAGAGTTTATGCTTTCGTATGCTTAGTTTTCCTACAGTCGAATTTTGATTTCACTTGTACATACATTTCGTTGTTGTTGATGGCTGACACTTCGGTTGAAATAAAACTGTATAGACGCAGGGAAAAGGGCAATATTTATTGGAATGTTCTGATTAAATTCGAGGTTGATAGTTGATCCAATTTTTTACAAGAGCATCCCGTTAGAATAAATAACAAATGCATAGCTTACATGCGTGACTTTATTGAATAGTTTTGTTCATCGTCATCGGAAGTATTTTACAATATAAAAATGTGTTTTGTTGTTTTTACTTTAAAAATATACACTGCAATCTCACCGTATTTCAAAAAAAGAAAAAAGGAAGCTACCCTCTCATTTTTCTACTCAAGTTACCCGGTAAAATATATGTATGTACACAGCTCTCATCTTTTAAAAACAAGTTTGGATTTTTTCTGAATTCTCTTGAGTATTCCAATTTCCCTTGTCTGAAAAAATATCGCGGAAATGGAATTTTCCTTTGGGAATGTTTTGAATGTCATTACTGATATCATGGAGAATGGCAGCTATACATAGTTGACGTTGCGTTGTCGTGTAGCCAAAGGAAGGTGTTGTTGTGGCATATGAAATGTGTTTTATGAAATTTGTAGTTATATTGTTTTGTTTAGTTAGGTATGATAATGCTA
>JAQFXM010000120.1:0-71849 GCA_034693345.1 Entomobrya multifasciata
ATTGCGCATTTTATTTTGGGGAAGCTGTTTTATATCCCTTGCATATTATGCTGATAATGACTGCATATTAAGCAAGGTTTGTGCATCACAAACGGTGTATAATAGTGGGGTAAAACGCTTCGTTCCGACGCATGTTGTTACGAACTAAAAATGAGAGGGCGGCTCTTCCACTTTATGCACTTTTCCAACTCCCCCATTCCGATGTCGATTATACTGATTATCGACACTCTTGGTTTTACTGGGAAGAATACATGCAATAAATATGTATATCAATTTCGTATCGCAGAGCACTTGTTGTATCGAACTTTTATTTCAGGTTGTGATATATGTGCTTGTGCAAATGGGTTTTGCAATTTGGGGCAACAGGAAAGTAGATGTGTAAAGAAAATTGACCTTTTTTTGAAGAGCTGACTGTCAATATATGAATTCTAACTGTAGTTGATATGATATTTCTTTTTTCCCTGAAATATACAACAGTATAGGTTGCTATACGTACACAGTCTATGGTAAAAAAATACAATGTAAGTTAAAAGTGATGGAAAGTCATATTTTCAAAATTTTCCATGTCATTGCCTTTGGATTTGTGGGATGGGTTGGGTTTGCGGAATTCATCCATTTTTTGGGGAAAAGAAATAAAATCTAGGTCTTTCACCATTACCCCGTTGCAAAAACGTAATATTTCATTTTCACTCTACTCCCCTCCAATGGTCGCTCTACCGTTTCAACTGCCCTCACGAACATTCAATTAATCCATTGAACTTCGTTTTCATTTATGTACTGAAACTTTTCCTGCGTTCAGTATTATGCTCATGCTCATAGTACAAGAGTTAATTTAGTGTACGGCTCTGATTATTTATTTGTTATTATAGAGATCAAATATGAGGCATGCTCATTTGTATTACAGTGCGGCTTTTTTATACACTGCCCAAATCATAATTATAAAACTTGACGTGAGTAATATACCTTTTCCTCTTTTCTGTGGTTGGCTCTCGCATGTACAAAAACAAAAACGTTGACTATGGAAACAATACACGGGACATTGGAACCATTATAATATTAAAGGGATTTACAATAAGCTCCACTACATTACCCCGTCATCATCATCATTATTTCCATGTGACTCCAGAAGAATATTTTGCATTGCATTACATACACAGTGAAAATAGCAGTGCAGTGCGGCGATTTTTTTTCTCAGTTTGTATTCAGCATCCGCATCGTGGGACGAGTAGTAGCATCCAGCATCCCTCTGGCTGCCGGAAAGATGTTGTTGATGACGCTTCAGTAATATTGGATTACACCACCACCACCGCATCACCAGCAGCAATTCCCGAAGTATCTGCAAAAGTGGTTGTTGTTTGCGATAATATTGCATCGAGGTACTGATTTTAGGGAATCTAGTTTTAAAGCTTGGATTTCAATGGATAAATACTTTCTCCAAAACAAAACTGGACACTCTTCACTTACAGAAAAACAAATGCATGTGCACGATTGTATGCGTATGTTGTAAAATAATTGTAAAGAGAATCTTCAGATTTACAACATCCAGTTATCAGTATTCAACTGGAGGCATAAATACCAAAATGTGGCAAAATAGTTCCGAGTTTTTTATTTATCAAGACACCAATTTTCTTTTACTTCCTATTTTACTCTAACAAAACACCATAATAGCTTTTATTATTAGAGTATCAACTGCTATAAAGCAGTGTATTATCAAAGCAACAACATTTACGCAGCTTTTTGAACAAATCAAACTTTCTCCAAAAGTAAGTACAATAACTACGTACGCATCTAGATCCTTATCTCTGAAAAGAGCCTAACTGCAAAAACATGCCTAACAATTGCTCGTTTTTAACTTTTGTTACTCTGCAGCAATAGTTTTCATTCAGTAACCATTTCATTTCCTTTTTCCTTAAATATCTTCAGGGAGGAAAACAAGTACTTTCTAAATGTTTATCACTCATGCCATAGTTGATACTATACAGTTTATAGTATCTATCTTTTCCTTGCCCGTTTCTTTTGCAGTTCCAGAATTTTAGTTATAAATACTTTGGTCTGTTTTCTGTTTTGGTCACCACCAAGACCACCATTTTCTCCTTTCATTTTATACGCCAGCCAATAACGACAATACTTGTAAAATAAATTCTTGGCGTTGTTTTCTTAGCTTTTCTCATAGTAGTGATGTCTGTCTGCTTGCTACTTAAGTACAAGCTCTCATAATGACCGCCGGTGGCAATAGTGATAGCTAAAATTCCAAACAAAATTTCCACAAGTAAGAAACAAGCTCTGGAATCAGTGAAGAGAAGGCAAAGACGGAATAACAATAAGAATACTGAGGCTTCTTGACTATTCACCTCAGAAGGAAATGCGGTGAAGAATAGGAAAAACAAATACAAAATAAATGTTATTTTTACTTATTGCTGCTGCAAAAGTAAAGCACCGGGAGCTTGATGATGGCACATTTAACCAAGAAATAAGATAGCCATGAAAAAAATAAGAATGAAGTGAGGATGAGAAGGAGGAGAGTAAATGTTATTGCTGCTGTGGAGTTATATTGTAACTAGTTTGTTTGCTTTCATATTGTTCATATATGTATATATTTTCATTTCTCGGTTAAGATTTTTTATGCTCAAATCCATCCAATATTTTTTGGCGAAAGTTACTTATTTACTTGAAAAATTCAGGAATTTAGGTGAGAAAATAAAAGGTATGAATGAGTGCTACTGACTGTGAAGGATGGAAAGCTGAGATGAAAATCATAAAAAAATCTCGGGATAAACTGCATTTTGGGACGAATATGAACTAATAAATATAATAAATAAAAAATGAGAGGAAAAGGGGTATGGAAAGGCGGAGATTTTATTTATGTGGCTGCATGGTATGGTGTGTATTCAATCCAAAACGCGGTACTCATATACGAATGAGTGAACAGGAGAACCTGCAGCTGACTAAATCAGGATAACATTTTTGTTGATAAATAATAATATTTTTATATTTATTATTATTCATTCCTTCACACAGATTTTTTTTTGCCTCTCGGAGGATATTTTTTCCTCTTACCTTTTTCTGCTCTCTTTTTTCCCTGAGACTTTACCATATTTTTATGGGACATTAGAAGAATACTGTGTATTTTTTGCATAAGTTTTGCCGTGTCTTTCTTTGTGCTCAGTTGGATTTGTTTTGCTACATATTTTCCGGTTTTGGGTACTTGCTCCCTCAGTCCAAGAAAAAAAAGCCTAAACAGGGAACTAAAAGCTGGGTAGCAAAACATTAAAGAAGCGGAGAGCAGTCTAGTTTGGCATAAAAAAGGAAAGAAAGTGAGAGAGGCGAAAGGCACATGACTTTATTTTGGAAGACGACCTAAGTAACGTGACCATATAGAGATGTGGTTGAGTCTGAAGGAGAAAGCAGACCGGATCAGCTAGGTTGGTAGGCAGAGAGGGAAGTTCTTACAAAACTCACACATGCACACATTACTAGCATACAAGCACACGACGAAAAGGACGACTATCAAAAAAACTAGTCATAACAAACGAAGGAGAAATAACGTAACAAAGACTGAAGAGAGGATGAGGATTAAACCGTTTTGGTTTTCAGCAGGAAGAAAGGCGATACTGCTGCTTCTGTTTGCTGCTAGCTTTCTCGTACTCTCTCTCTCTGTCAGAGAAACTCAAGCTAAACGCTACTTTTGACTTTTGGATTAAGCAGTAGCACCACACACCAACACCATCACCGCCACACGGGAGGAAAAACGGAAGGATGCAAAACGTGAAAACCTTTGCTTTCTTCTGTCATTCGTTACTTCACTTGACTGCATTTCCAACTCTCTCCCTTTTCCACTCTGACGGGATGACTGTGTTTCTCTCTTCTGCGTTCTTTGTTGTCTTGTTTTTTTCTAAACTTGGTAGGGAAAAAGCGTGTGCACAATAATAACAGCAGGGACAATAACAGCAGCTTTTGATTAGTTCGTTATGAAAATTTACGAGCTCTTTACAAGTCTTTAAAGAAAGGAAAAGTAGACAGTTTAAGAAAGAGTGAGTGTCGTCGTTTCGTCTCTGCTGACCAGCACAAAAGGCAGGAGTCACTCTGAAATTCTTGCACGACTTTGTTTACTTTCTCAGTAGAAAAACACTCTTCAACTCCCTAGTCAAATTCTATTGTGTGGAAAGTTCAGCCAAGATAGACAGAGGAGACTAAAAAGGGTAACAAGCAAACAATAAAGTTGTTTTTCTATGCAGTGCAATAGTGGCAATTTGATGCTCGTGTCGATATTATATCCAGAGGATAACAAGCAGGACGGGTGAAAGTTACAACAACAATAATAACAGTTTTGTCTCAACTATTAACTCGATTCACAAATCAAGTCAAAAAGGAAAATGAAATGATGATGACGATGCACATAGCAGAGGTTTAGTATGAACTGCAAGTTGGGAATTTGAGGAAATAGAACGCGGAAAACGAGGTAATAAAATGTGAAATTGTGCCAATTTATTTTATTAGCAAAGGTGAAAAGTGTGTGACAATTTTTGGTGAGCAAATACAAAAAAGTTGCTGGTGAATAGTGTCTATTCTGCTGTTGAGCTGTACTGGTGCTGTGCACGCACACATTATTTTTTAATAATACCTTATTTATAGGAGGCTTGATAGCCGTTTATTAGCGTGATTATTGTAATGATATGACATAAATGGGATTTTGAACCTGATCATAATTGATAATAAAAAATGATTGGTGAGGACACAGAACCATTGATGCAGTGATTTGTGTGCTGCGTAGGAAGAGAAAAATGAGAAGCGCACGTGTTCGCCTGTAAAACGATCATTTTAGGTGAGTGGACACAAAATATTGAAACTATGGAAAATGAAGATTTATTTTCAGTTCCTTGGGACTATTTTTTTGTTTTTTCACGGAGAATATAAAGTATAATGTATTATTATTAGTGTACATAGGTTAGGTTAGTGAATCCAAGCAAGAAACAATTGACCATTCTACCAATAAATGATTATTTTCTTGTTGTCTTGGGGAAAAGTTCAATTTGAAGACAAGCACGCACATTACAATAGGTTACTGCACGACGATCACAACAAAACAAGAAAAAAAGTACAAAATTTACTGGTGGTGTTTTGGGATATGTACATAATTTATATTACAACAAGGCAATAAATTCTGTTTGGATTGTGAGTAGCGAGTGGCAGTGAAAGCTTTTATGGTGTTTATGCCTGTCCACCATCGTCTCTCTTGTCATTTGCTGTTGGTCTTTTTTTACTGCTTACTGTTGTTTCACAGTAACTAGATATAGTTAGTCCTAGTTAAGCTAAAACAGGATTCAGCAGCCTGGTGTCGACATGTCGTCTACTCATAGAACAATTAAGGTAAAAAATATATCTGCTTGAATCGAAAAAGATTAAGAAAAGGAGGAGCGAAAAAGCTCGTTATTTATTGTTTCTATTCCAGCCATTAAGTTTGGAAGGGCTTCGGGAAAAAAAGAATAACGAAATGTCATATCATTATGCTTCCTCTTTTAGGTGGCAGTAAGATAGCCGTAACAGATATTTTTGACATTTTACGTAAGATTCTTACCATTGCATTGTACAAAAGCTGCTTTTATGAGTCGTTTTATTAGCTTAGTCGAAAAGTTATTTTTTGCTGGATGTGTACTGGAACCTTTTTTATATTTTCCCTTTATGACTGTACTCTAATTGGCTAGTTCCTTTTTTGGATTGGTCATAAACCAAAATTTTACGGTTAAGTGTTGTAAAGATGTTTGCAAATTTAGCCGTGATGCAAAAAAAGGTTAACACAATTTCATTCCATTATCAAAAAAACAACCCTTCGTTTTTGGCAAATTACAATATGTACATTAGTCCATTTGAGCTAGTTACAAAAAAAAAACAAATTTACTTTAACTTAAATAGTGAACTAGATCTCTGCACCCTGAAAACAGGATATGAAAAGAAGTTTGTATAATCTAGACTCATTACGAGAAAAAAACAAGTGCAAAAGTTTGCATGATTTCCCTATGCACACCAAAGTCTACTCAAGCAAACAAAAATATATGTTGGCTGTTGCTCATGAATGTAAAGTACGTAATAATCTTGTATTAAAATTAAGTAGGTATTACACAAAAGCAAATTACCGTATTGTTAACTAAACCCTGTAATTTCCGGTTCACTTTTTCTGTCTATTTTACTGAAATGTTTTTGAATATGGTAAAAAAGTAGGATAAAGTATGTACTTTTCACATTGATTGTGAAGCGTTTCTTTCGAAACTTAACTAAAAAAGACTCTTAAGAAAGAGTATGTAAATACTTGACTGAAAACTCTTTCCCGACAGATAAAAAATGGCTGCTGAATTAATTCCGGATTTTCGTCTTTTTCCTGGAAATAATATGAGGGTTTTGTGGTAGCATCCGCATTATTATTATTATTAGCCTACAAATATCTATACATTCGGTTTTTTCGGTTTTCATGATTTTATAGAGAATAATAATAATAAAAAACAGTAGCAACATTTGGATAATAATGTTGAAACTAAATGTTGAGTTACCGCTTGTCCCTGGAACGGAAACATGGGAAATATGTAGGTATGCATAAACATGAGGCATCTCTCATCATCATACCTAACAACTTCAGAAACGTAGACAGGAAGACATGTACTTGTCTCCATAATTCGACTAGATTTCCACTGGGCACTGCAAAGAACATTCTCAAGATTTACCTCTAAATACATCCGGACACTGACAATCAGAAACACAGGAAAAAAGTTGGATTGCTTCTAGATTTTCAACAGGATTTTTTGGGGTATTTGTAGGTAGGCATGGCTTAAATTTTGCGAAAAGGTTTAAAAAATAGAATAATACGAATAGACAACCGAAACGTGATATACCAAATTGAAGCTAATTAAACGTATTTTCTAATGGAAGCCCTTCTGTGTATTCCCAAATTTAGTATTTCTTTTACAATTTATTTCGAATCGTATTTGTTCTGATAGACAGAAGATTTATAAACTTTGTTTGCAACTGACCAAACAACCGTACATAATACTACTTTAAGTAGTATAATAGTAGTGTCATAATACCATGCCAAGTAAACAAAAAAAACAGAACAACATATACTAACAGCGTAGTAAAAATTGATGAAGCAAAACGGACAAAATACGACTAGAGATTACAAAGAAAGCTGAAAAAGTTGAGCAAAGAGGATACTTTTTTTCATAATAATATTCAATGCGGAAATGGCAAAGATTGAAAATCTCTTCCTTTGAGAAAGGCCAAGAATACAAATATAGGAACGCTTGGGTTCTTCCCTAAAAAAAACTTTTTTATCTGATCAGAGTTGTCTTATTTTTTATAGCTTGTCTTCCGGATGAGAAAAAAAGTATAGTAAAGTATCAAATGTACTTGATACCACTTATGTTTATTTCTTATTATCTGTTCACCATTTAGATGAAATTCAGCCCAAAACTCTCAGAATAAAACAGAGAGAAAATAAGTATCAGGTAATTACATACAAGTAGAATTCGAATACGTGGGAAGAGAACCAACCGGATATACATAAAGACTCTAAGTTTTATACTAAATACTTATGCTACCCGCATAGCATTTCATTTTGACGTTTTCACAGTTTCATAAACCCCAGCTAACAAACTTGAGTACACATGCTGTATATTTAAGTAGTTCGCTCAAGGTAAACACACTAAAGAGAGTTATTTGTTTCATGTTCATTTCATTACAAAGCTAACACACAAGTCGTGTGTGTGTGTATACTTTTACCTTGTATTTTGAATGTTTTAAAGTTTTCTAGGGAGTTTTACACAGAGCAATTAGCACAAAATTAGGAAGAGATGAAAGGTCTCTCTCAAAATTATTTATACTGCTTGTCCTATGTCCCGCTTTCCCTTTCACTGCTTCTCTGAGAAATGTCTTCTGTTCCATTTGATGGCGGCGGTGATGGTGCCCTTATTATGAAATGAGCAGAACAGCACCATACCATAACAGTAGAAGAAAGAGTAAAAGGATCTAGCTAGTTTTGAATTTTTTATGAAGCAATTAAACTGCACACAATAGAATATAATTTCGTTTGGGGGAGAGAGTCTTACTAAACTAATTCAAGTTGCCCTTGTGACTCTGATGATGACTATGACTACTCATGATTCTACAGTACTGTGGAACCTATTTTTTTGTTGGAAAAATGCCATTATGAATTAAATTTAATTTTATCCATTCTTAGTAGTATTTACTTGTTCATATCACTTGAATGAATGTATATTGAATGAATAAAGCAAAGGAGAAGAGTGAAAAGTGAATCAAGCCTGTTTTCTCCAATTTCCGATGCCTTCTCTTTTTTTGGCGTTTTTTTGTTTGAGTACTTTGTCTCATGTTATTATACTTGAGTGGATGGGACTGGAGTCATTTACCAATGATAAATATCGACGATATCGAGTTTCCAGAGAGCATGGAAGGAAATTAATAGAAAACGGAAGAGAAGGAAACTAGGAAACGTTCATCGTTTTTTTCAATGATCCACGAATTTCGAGTAAAAAGAGTGAAGAGTTAAAGGGGGAATCAGGATATAAAATGGAATTTTCAATGGGATGATACGGAGAAAATAAAAAGCAATTTGTATTAAGTTGAAATGGATTTCAGTTTAGACAGACAAGAAAGCTTTTAGAGGCAATAAAATTGGTCAATTAATATTTTAAATGGTTATTTTGCTTTCTAAATGGAATAGGATTTCAATGAAATGGTAAATTGAATAGTGTTCTTGTTTCACACAAACTTATAGTATGCCAAAAAAAATTGTCTAGTTTTGTGACACTTTTTGGACTTTTTTCCCCGCAAATTCATTGAATTGAAGTTTTTTCATATTTTCTTCTACAAGTAAATGGTATTTGATGTAAAAACACTGTATTTGATTGAACGACTAATGGTGTATAATGCGAATTTAGTTAAACCAATTTATTCACAAAATATTTGAAAATCAACTTTGTCATAAACGTATATATAGATATATATAGTTTAATTATTTATTTAATTATAATATATGTGACGAATATTCACAAGAGCATCTATATTGAACAGATGTTAATTACAAAACTCCAATCATCTTCATCTAAACTTTAACTCACGAACAGCCTGACATGCAGAATAAGCAAGTCCTTTTTGCCAAAAAGTTTTATTTTAGAACCCTTTGAATAATCAAATTAAAGGAGCCTGACTTTCCAATTCCACAATATATACTTGTTCAATAAACTTAAAAGCCACAAAAAGGTATATATGTAATGGATTTTTTGAAGGGACTTTGAATCATAAGCTTGTTATGTTAAGGTCGGCTCTAAGGTTTGAAAGTTTTGTGAACTTTAAAAAGGAATCCTTAGAGAGAAAAAGAGGAGTCTTCTTTCAAAGAAATTTCATAGAGCTAGAGCGTGATATCCATTTTGTAGAATTTTCTGCGCATTTAAAAACTGTTCTCTTGGTACTAACAACATTTACTATGCGCACGTTCCTGTAAGTCGAGAACAAAAACCGCAAAAAACCATTCACCTTCACATACTCATTGTTCATGTCATACTGAAATTTCTGCTGATCATTTGCATTTTCGCCATTCCTGCAAAGTAACTACATATTTATGTACATACCTAAGTAGGTATTTCGCAGAAAAGAAGTCATTATTACAAAAGATTCAAAGAACGTACGTGAATTGAGCCAACGTAAGCCAATCTTTTATCGCAAGTTGCACTTTTGTATTCTGAATTTTTTTAAAGGAAAGGAAGTAAATGTAATATGAGTTTTTTCTTTAAAGTGATTTACGTAGCTCGATTCATACCGTTATCATAATGGTGTACACATGGATAAGTTTTTGGACTGTGCTGACAATAATAGCCAACAAGAAAAAAGTACATAGTTGGTAAAGAAGAGCTTGAAAGTAAAATATAGAACAGAAGGAGAAGAAGAAATAAAAAGTGAGGTAAAGCTGTGAAAAATAAAAGTAGTAGCCTCTCATCTAGTTTTTGGTTATCTGTTTTTTATTTTTGCTGTACTACCACCACACAATAATTTGTGCATAATATATTTTGAACATTAAGGAGTAGAAGCACAAAAGAAAGTTGAAGATGAGAAGATTCTTCCATTTGTCGGACAAAAAGAATATCAGAAGAATGAACCAAGGCTGAAAAGTTGTGAATACGGTTAATATAGTGCCTAGAATTCCAGCTAAAAAACATAACGTAAAGGATTCATGTGGAGGTTTCAATAATTTTTAGACAGAATGAAATGAAGCATGGAGACTCACTTACAACAGCAGACTTTAATTACAACAGATAGAATTCATTCGTAGCTGAAATGCAATTCCAAATTATACAAATTATCAAAGCATGAAATAAAGAAAAAATGTGGCATATAATATCTCCGCAAATCATCAAACAATGGCACAAATCAAATCTTGGAGTGTTTCTCAAAAAGCGCAATCTCTATTTTTCTGCATATTTGATTACAATACATGCAGCTTGAATCTCTGATTTCTTTGATAAAATAATCTTCTTTTTCTCTAAGAATAAGAATTATTATAGTATTAATGAAAATATTTGAGCTAGTTCATCCCAAATCAATACTACAAATCGATATGTTTATTTCATGTTCGATGTTCGATACTAGTAGTAACCCATGTTGTACGTTATATTTTTAGTTACATCAAAAAGACTTCGAAATCTTTCAACATTCTCCTCGTGTGTATTTGTGTATGGTATATTTTATGCTGCTGGTAGACAAAAACTTAATTGTTGTACATCCAACCATTAAAATTCCGTAACTGTTTGTTTTCACCATTCTTTTTATGACACTATGTTTTCAAGAATCGACAAAAGCCCACAACATAAACATAACTCTGTATTTTATTCAAGTGTTTTCTTTCCGTTATGCCAGTGACTTTTGAAAAGCAATACGAGATCTTGCTTTCTTTTTATTATCTCGCACAACACATCAAAATAGTAGATTACACAAAAGCCAATCTAACCACGCGAATTTCTGGCGTTTTAGTTATTTCATCTCTGTAAAAAATTAACTGACATACATGTATACATACATACATAAAAGCCTGTCGTATGCCTTTTTCTTTCTTTATTCTGTTAACAATCATCAGCCAACCAGAAGTATGGTGCACATCAGAACACTTTATGTTTTATCTGGCACTATCAAAATTACTCGAGAGTGTTTCTAGTACATAAACCTCTCCAAGAATCTTATGCCAAGATTCAATCTAAGTTACAAAACAGGAAAATTACGTTTTATTTTCATCAAAAGTTGAGTTGATCCCGTGGTTTATGCCTTTCAAGCGCTTCGCCAGAGACGTAAACGGTTTTATACGGTTTTTTATATCCGATAAGGTCAAGTAGAACTTTTATTGCACAATTTTAGTACAGTAGCAGAAAAACCACCAAAAAAATCAATCCGTTCAACCTTGAAGTGTCGAACGAAGCATTAATCAAATATTTCATGTAATTATCCAAGTACGTCAGCTACACGTTGCGTTGCGTCGCAAACTCTGCTTGACTACTATATTATCCAGATCAAAATAAAACTATTTAGCATACTAAACAAACGAGTTTGATGATTACAGCCAAAATTGAATGAACTTTGTAAAATACAAAAGTGAACTTTAATCGAATCGCGTAAAATTCATCTTTCAGTTAATTCTATTTTGCTATATTCAGTTGAATTTATTTGTAGAATAAATTTAAATATTTTGAGTCTAGGGACAAATTATGTTATTACTCTAACAAATTTATACTGTATCATCATCATCATCATCATTTCATTGTGCATCATGTATCATGTACTCATTTTGCACAATAGTAGTAGAGACCAGGGAGTCGTATGGTGTAAACTACATATGCTGCTTTGAGGCATGTGGCAATGGCATGGCATGAAGATCAAATCACCACGACGGTGGCATGGCAGTGCTAAATTGTTGGAATGATGACGACGCTTTTGTGTTTTGAGAGACGTGAGACAAATGGTGTTTTCTTTTGCTCCTCTCCAAAAACTCCACCCTTGGCCCTGAAAAAGGAAATGAATTGCTATTGATACACAGAGACGCGCACTCATACACGTCTAAATAGCAGCACGTACAACACAAAGTAACAAACTTTTATTTTACGACGACCAAGCGAACATAAATACGTGGTTATACATAATAGCATTCTTAATATGATTATATATGTGGGTTTTCCTTTTTTCCTTCTTTCTTTATTTCCTTGACTTAACTTTTCATCATCGTTTAACTTTTGCTCGCTCTTGCTCCTTCACTGCTTCCAATGCTGCGAGTGATGTTTGAGTTCTCTTAATTGCCTTGTCAGACAAGAAGCTCAATCGTCCCACAAAAACCAAAGCCATCAAAAAATATTAAACTGTAACATCGGCAGTGCAGTAGCTGTAATATCATACACATCTTTCTTACAGTAGCAGTAACAGTTTTAGGCAACGTGATATTAACAAGTTGACTACATACCGCGATATACCAGAATGACATAGCTGTTAAAATAAAATGAATGTTTCTTCTCTGTGTGAGAGGTGATCTTTTATTTTCTTTACAACGCAAGCAGCAGCAGCATGATATCCTCCTACCATTAGTTTTGCTGTTCTCTCTTTAAAGTCTTTTTTTCGTCGCTTTGAAATTGAATGGTATCAGAGAGGTGAATGTAGTAATTTCCTATTTTCTTATCCTCTTGTCCTCACTCGACAACTCTACCTCTCTACCGTTTTTATGATGTCTCCGTGTGTGTCTTTACGTTTCATTAAGATTGTGTCGTGTTTGAGGAAAATATTTAATGCGGTTGTTTTTTAACATATTAATACGCCTTCTATCGTCACGTCCTTGTAAAATAAAGGAGAGCTGTGCGTTGCGCAGTATTTTATGCAAAGTCATTTATCGCTAGAAATTTGTACTCTTTTTGTAGGATAAAAAACGAACTTAATGTTGAAAAGAGAAAGTAAATATAAAAGTTATCGTATGTACAAAATAAAATTGTAATACAGATAAAAAGATTCAATTACTCGCCTTATCATAACGGCTTTTTGTAATCATGTAAAATGATAAGTCTGAATTTTCAGATTAGTTGGCTGCAGTCAAGAATTTTTTATCTCATGAAAGCTGAGGTAATAACTATTATCTACACACTTTTCGACAGATGACGGAATGACATTGGTAATCCAATAAATTACAATAACATGCCACATGATAATTTGACAATTTAAAAGAATTGCTTGTACAGTAATAATAATAATCTTGACGGAAATTAAATGCAAAAAATACACACAATCATAAAAATTATGGCACATAATTTTTTAACTGTAAAAACGTGTAAGCATTTTAAGGTAATCATATGTGGATAATGTGGAATGGAATCTCAATTAAATTCTACATGTGATTGAATATGCAGAAATTACAATTCACAAGCTACACATAAAATACGCATCATAACTTTGCCGAAAAGATTTTACTTTCAATGATAATGATAAAGATAAAAATATAGGTATACATTTATTATATGTACAAATTTATATAAATACTAATACTAGGCATACTAATCATAGTCATAGCATATTTGGAATTCAACTTATGTAAACATAATGATAGTATGATATGTTTTGTTTCAAATCTGCTTGTTTGAATGCTTATAACATTTTTTATACATAATTTTGCATTTCTTGTATTTTTCCAGCTGCTTCTCTTCTGCTGACAAGAGACCCGCGCGTCTGTAATCAGAGGATCAAGAAACACTTGACTTTTATCATTAAAAAGATGCTGCAAAAGTTTATCCTAAGAATCCAAGATTTGTTATCATCAATTTTTCACAATCAGCAAAATTAATGCCGACTCTACTACTTGGACTGTACACACTAAAGCATCGGCTGCTATGCTGCTGGTGCGCTGCAACTAAAATAGAACTCTCTGGAGGATAAGAAAATCTACAGAGTACATGCCATGCCATCATAATACTATAAGCTTTAATGTTTGTACTGCACGAACGTGATGTTTTTCAAGAAATAGAACGTAGAATGTGACACTTAAAAGATGACTACCAGACTGCGGAACAGTAATGACATTATAATATGAGGATCATTAAAAACTGATTGTGTCATTGTAACAGAACAAGCGACAAGCGTTCGTAAGAAAAATAAATTAATGTTTCATTTAACTGTCTACGACTTTTGTCGTCGATGTTTCTCAGCGTCTTTGTTGTTGTGGTAGTTTTGGAACAAATGGGATGATATACACTGCTTGCTGGTCTTCACATCGTTTATGCATGGCTTCTTTTACAATTCCTTACTGGGCTATTATTTGGAACTATTGGAAGATAATGAGATGGTCATAGTGATGGCGGCGACAGGAGTATAAAATAAAGTATATTGTCGTTCACGAAACTTTTCAAGCAATTTACAGAATGCCAGCCAGACGCAATCTATATAAACCACATAAACAATTACAATAATGATGATATCTGCGAAGACAATAATCGGGAGTAAATCTGTCATTAGTGACACTTCATTAAAACATGAGGGTATCATATTGTACTGGTTAGTGTGCATTGCGTAGTGTCATAAGTGCTACTATGTAATATCATCATAACCAGGAAAAAAATCTGGGTTACCAATTAAACGTCGCATTGACCTAAACCAGGTCTTTATGGATGTTTGAAAATGGTAAACATAAATATACTTGTTATATGAACATTGTTTAAATTGATAGTTTATTATAATGATGATGATGACATTATTGGTTAGTGACTTGTTATATCTGTAGTCTTTGCAACTGGTGCTTGTTCAAGTTACTTCACTATTTCTTGGTGATAAAACAAGCAAATTCGGATTTATGATGCTTTATATAAAGAACCTTGGATCAAGAATTTTATCTCATAAAAGCCGCATCATAAACGTTTTGTGGTGAGCCGCCGACGCAAACATCTCGAAAAAAAACTTCTGCAAAACTCAACTAAAAAATCGCATGAAAATAAAGACTAATAAAAATATGCGATGTAACGTAATATATTATAGTGAATCCGATGGTAATCCAATATTGAAAGTTGCACGTTGCCCCTAACCTAATAATGCTTCTGGAACACCTGCAACTAGGTAAGTTTTTTTTGCAACATTGAGGCCGAAAATGGATTTGACCTAAATATAAAGCTGATGTTAAAATTAATCATATATCTGTGAAAGCGCATAAAAGGATGAGAGAAAATAGCATGTCTTAAGTCATATGAAACTTTTATTTGTTCACAAGGAGGCACATTAATATTAAAAACAATGACAAATCATTTTACGGGTACCCATCACTGTTCTTTCCTGTGTACCGACTTTCTCTTCGTTTTTTAGAATTCGTCGATAGTCGATGTCGATATCATGATGGAATAAAAATCAATAGTACTTTTAGCATTAAATATAATAATGGTTACCATTTAAAGCTTGAACTAAAAAAATAAGAGGAAAAGGGGACAGCCGGCTTTCAAGGACTATACTGGGCTGTTTCATTTCCAAAAGTGATTTTACTAGTTTAGAGTGACTTGTGGAGGAATGCGCTGTGGAACACAATATTTTTTTAGTTCTACACATATGTTGTGCTTGATTAAAATATAAACAAGTAGCATATTGCATGAATTTTGAACATTTTAACAAAAACATTCTCGGAATTTTTAGTGAAATTGCCATTTTAAGTCGAAAGTTGTCAACAATCAAATTCATTGAAAAAGTAATTCCAGGCTTGTTGGAATGAGAGAAACTATGGATTAATTGAATTACAAAAATTAATTAAAACGTTACAACAAAAGATGTGCATTTGGTTAAAAGCGAACAGAAACCGATCTTTGAATCCTTTCGGATGTATATATTGTGTTCTGCGTTCGTAACTCAACACTTTAGTGAAGAAACAACAGTGCTTTTTGTTTGCGAACAAACATAATGTGGTTCGATATTGTGTACACACAAACCTTTTGTTTAAATTCAAGATAAAACGCCCGGAGCATTTTAATATACATTATTTTATTTGTCATATCAAAAATATATCATACAACATTTTCACTCTTTCCACAACAACACAACTTGTTTGCTTATCCTACGTTTCGCCTTTTTGACTTTGCTCTTGACTGATTTCATATTACATAAATATGAATGGTTTTACTACGACTTGTATTATCGACGACGCCATTGCAAAAACATCAATGCTATTATAATATTCTCTCTTTCGTATGCAGCGAAAACGCAGAAATCTCAAGTTTCACTCTACTGGAGAAACTGTAACATACGCAAAATTCGTTTATCAAGCAGTTGAAGATCTTTGGTGAAGTACTTTTTGTAGAATGGCGACATTTTGTACTAGTCGTTGAATAGCCAGCGTCAGCTTACTGACTGGATATATCCCCGTGCGGATAGAGACAAATCAGCTTTGAAAAGTTTGAAAAAATTGAGCCGAGATTGTACATTAATAATAGATTATGCTTGTGCATATACTTCTTTTTAATATAAAAGAATAAGTGTAGTAAAAAAGTCTCAAAGCGAACCAAACCCTGGCATCTACATTCGGTGAGGTCGTAATTTAAGTTGGCAAGACGGAGCTACACAGCTTTGCTGTATAATAGGTATGTTGGACAAAAATGGTCAAATTAAAAATGAAGGGTTTCTCCAAGTGTTGGTATGTAAGCAATGGATAAATAATAAAAGAGTTAAAAATGATTGAATTAAACTGTTGGGACGGCTAAACTACAAAACAATATGAATGGTAACGAAAAATCGGAATTTTCGTCTCAAGCTCCCCATGATCCTCAGTCTGAGCACAACAGTTACAACTTGCCTACAAATGGAAGGCCTCAACAACATGCTGTACCCCGGTATCCCTTTAAGCGAAGGAGCTTTTCAAATGAAAATATTTCTGTCAATGTCGATGCAAATATGAATGGAAATAGTAATGGTACAAGCGACAATTGGAGATTTTCCAGAAAGCGGCATTCTTTCCAAAATCTGTCTACTCTCCAAAGTGTGGGAAACGGGGAAGGATGCAGTAGCAACAACGGTACCGCTACTACCACTGCTCCCGCACCAGCAGCTCCAAGCACAAAAATCATCCGTGGCAATGGTAGTAGCTCTCTTGGCCTCCGCCGGCGTTACAGTTTCGAGTCGTTCGAGTTGAAGAAAGACAGCAGCAGTGGTAGTGGAAGTGGTAGCTGGCCAGGAGGCCGAAGAGGACCAGTTTTTTCCCACCATCATCATCAGTACTCGTCCTTACCGTTGCTAACAAAAAGGCTGTCATGTAGAGTGCTACCAACATCCACAACATTAGAGCCGATACCACCATCACCTACGGCTCCTGAAGATGCTGATGAGAATGAGGAAAGTAATCAAGATAATATATGTGGTAATCTCAACGGTAATAATGAAGAGACTAATGCTTATAATAACAGTCCTCAAGATGAAGGGCACAAAAAATTGCCATCTGAAAAGAGCGCAGAGGATGAGAAATCCAATTCTGCTAAGATATTTGATACTTCAGTAGTGGCAGAGGAAGGTGTTAGCACTAACGCGGACGCTGTCGTAACATTGGATAAAATCATAAGTAGCCCAGGAGAAGCACTGAACTTTCTTATTGATGAGTTGTTCTACGAGCCCGTCCTTCTTTTCAATTACTTCCGAAGGGGATGTGGATGGCTCGTGGACACGACGCAATTGTGGTGTAAGACATACAATAGAAATGGGGATAATGGTAACACTGAAGGAAATGCGGTATCAAAATCGCTCATTAATCCAAATGATGAAACACGACCCCAAGCATCAATATCAAAAATATCGCCATTCCCATCATTATTGCAATCGCTGTCGACATTTTCATCATCAGCGGCAAAAACCGCATCGCCATTATTCAATACATTTTGCAAAGCTTTACATAACATCCGATCAAGCGCTCCTTGGACTATGGACTATCTTCAACAATATTATAATCATGAGCGCCTGTTTAATAAGATTTTCTCAAAAAGCTGGCGACGAAGGAAGGATGGTTGGGATGTTGATAGAAAAGATGACGGGAACGATAATGAGTGTGTTGAGGAGTGCGCTAATGATGATGAGCAGGAGAGGAAGAAAAAGGATGGCGAGGATCAAATGACAAATTATGCGAGTGATGATGATGTTGATAAGAATGCCGAAAATGACAAAAAAGTGTCAGTAGCACAGCGTCAAAGTAGAGGTAGCAATTGCACTAGCGGTGGTGGATCCACACTGACGTCAAAGTTATCCTTTGTAAGGAAAAAACTTTTGAGGAGTTTTCCTTTTCCCGATGGTAAGGGTAACCTACTGATTGTGTTCAGTGTGGTGACAGTAATGACTCTTCTTCTTTTGATGTTGACGATG
Source organism: Entomobrya multifasciata (assembly GCA_034693345.1). NCBI lineage: Eukaryota > Metazoa > Arthropoda > Collembola > Entomobryomorpha > Entomobryidae > Entomobrya > Entomobrya multifasciata. The sequence goes on from JAQFXM010000120.1 coordinate 18,388, forward strand.
ATGACGATATTCAACTCTTCAGCATCAACAGGACATATATTATCATTATCATCGAGCAAAATACTTGAAAAATCATTCAGTGGAGGAGAGGGTTTCGGGAAACTGGAAGGAACAAATCTTGCGATGATGACGGACATAATAAGGAAGCCCAATAAACAAACAATCGATACTACTAGAATTTATAGAGATGGATGCACCATAAACAGTAAAAGTGAAAAATATTTCCATCATGTCTACTCATTTACATCGTCATCAAAGGCGCCACAGCCGCCATCTTCTTCTTATTCCTCAATGTCGCCCACTTCAACTTGTTTGTATCTTTTGGAGCACAAGAAAAGTGGAAAAACAGACGAGTGTAAAGCCGAAAAGAAAGAGGATGCAATGGAAAATATTTTTTCTCAGCACACTTCTTCTTCCCTCTGTTTACACTGCATTGCTAATGAAAAATGTGCTTCTTCTGGTGGGATGGATGACGATGATGTTGGTAGTGTTGACATAAAGAAGAAAAAGTCGACTGTTGACGAACCTCAAGAAGAAGAAAAGGAAGAAGAAGAAAAGAATGAGGAGAAAAAGAGACAGGCTGAATTTGTTGGAATGGAAGAAGCACATTACCATCACCACAATCACCAGAAGCAAAAGCAGCAGAAGCGAATACAAGAAGAGCAGCACCAAGGAAGAAATAAAATAGTACTAAAGGAGCCAACTCTTGTTCCACTCGCTCAGTTGGAATCGGATAGTCAAGAGCAAGCCGTCTGGGTTGTGCTCTCCGTCCTCTTTACAATCGCAAGCTCTTCGTGTGCGCTTACTCTCTTTCTCGTTTTTATACATAAAAGCTACACTCCTCGTAACGGCATTGGCAGGAGCAGTAGCGCCTGTGTCACTAATTCAAATGCCCATCATGGTAATCAATGCCGTTGCAATTCTCAGCACTTAATTCCATCGGCATTTGTACAATCATCAACCCAGTCATCATCAACTTGGTTACCAGAGCAACATAATCAACATTCCTGTTGTGAAAGGCCATTGAAAGCCGTTCCGACTAATTCTGTGTGCAAAAGCATCTTGGTTGGTGGTCGGGATTATCATAATGCAAGCGGTATTGATCAAGGTTATCATAATGCCCCACCGCCGCTGAGACCGACCTGGAGTGACCCCAGAAGAGTAAAAGTAACACGACCAAGTAATACAAGAAGTGGTAGCAGTGGTAGTGCCACTGGTAAAAGAGTGAACTTGGCAGGGCGCCAACTCCTACAACAGCCAACAACAGAGAAGCCAATTCAAAGAGAACAAGATCAATACTGTCGTCATCATCATCATTGCCGTTGTCAAGAAAAAGAAGAAGAGTCACAAAAGAAAACTTTTTCTTCATTTCCTTTATTTCCAAGGGAAAGTGCTGGCATTGTTGTTGAAGTTAACGCAGGGCCATTCCAAGACAAAAAGGGAAAGTGCAACTTTGTTTCAGAGACAGAAGCAGTGAGTAGTTGTTGTGATGGAAGCCGTATAAATAGTTTTTCCACGTGTTTTTCCCGTTGTCATTGTTATTATTGCTGTTGTTGTTCTGCGTCTTCTTCCTATAGCAACGACAACAGTAGCAGACACACGACAGAAAACAGTAGTGATAAAACTTGTGGTAATGGTAATAACATTCATGATAATGTTGATTATGATGACGTGAGACAAAAGAGTGAACGGGGAGAACTACCGAAGAATAATATTGCTAATGGCGATCACGATCTTTATGAAGACTATGATAAGTGGAAAAGTGCAAGCAGCGTCGGTGGCGACAGTACAAGTGTAGCGACTGGTTATTATTATGAGGCTAGCAATAGCAGGACAAAAACTAGTAATGGTGGCGGCAGTGGATTGCTAGCTATCGCAAGTGAAAATATTTCAAGCAAAAAGCAAATTCCATGTCGTTCCTGTTATCTTTGTGAGGACACTGGGACTGTGCATGGTAGTAGCGACATCCTTGATAATGTCAATGATAAAAATGGGAAGGACGGGCGAGACGACGAACAACAAAAACATGAGCAGTGGCAACATACACATGAAGAACAACGACCAAGACAACATTATTATAACAGTCACCATTATCATCAAGTTGATTCAGCAGTGACATTAGTGGACAGAAAAAAGGACTCATCATCTTCTTCAGTGAATTGCACAAGCCCATATTACTATTATCGTTATTACTCCCCCCACCAGCAACACAACCAGCAGCAGGAGCAGCAATGCAACAACAACCAGCCCCACCAAAACAAGTACTTTCTCAACAAATTTTGTCAACCCGATAAAGTGCTCTTTCCCATTTTCTGGACAGCTCTTGTGGTCGACTTCAATTTTCCTAATTGTTCCCCATTCCTTCATGCACTAGTTGTCGTAGTAGCGATTAAACTTATCAATTTGTATCACCATTACCGCTATTTCACCCGGTTGTGGGGTGGGCTACACCAGTGCGAGGAGACAGCAGCAGCGGGGACTAGTAACGAAAAGAGGGACAAGGAAAAATGTGAATTTTTTAACGGGAAACATTATCGGGACAACCATCATCATCACCAGCAAAACCTCTTTGGCGATTCCACACACGACAACCGCAAAGAGAAAAGGACAAAGGAAGGAGAAGAAAAGGAAAAAAGGGAGAAAGTAGAAAGCAAAAGTGGAAGTGAGGCTGCAGTTACTAGTTGGGCCTGTTCCCAGTATCATCATCATCAACATCACCAACAGCATCCTCACAAGCTTCCTATTTCGTCTACTTGCTCGCAGTTTTTTCTTTCGGAGAAAGGAGAAGGTTATCGCAGCGGCAGCAAAAGCAGCAGCTTTCAGCCTTTGAAAGGGACTCCCGTCACATCCAGAAATTCTTTGAAAGAACAACTGCGCGAAGGGTTTGTAAAGGAAGCCAGCAGCCAGTCTGAGCAGCAGTGTCTCCATTTTTTATTACTATTCAACCCACAGAAAAACAATTTGCTTCGTGGCTCGTCAAAAATTACAATTTTACTCTGGCTCTACTTCATTCTCATTCGGAGACTGGGCTCTTTTCTAGCTTTCTCTACTGCATGCATTACAACCATTACTACTACGTACACAACGCATTTATATTTTCCATTGTCATCACAGTTTTCATTTTGCTTTACCCACTTTCTTGGCATTATTGGACTACTTTTTGGTCAGCTGTGCATACAGAGATTAGGTTGTCATCAGTGGAACAACTGGATCTGCCAACTGACTTGTTGTTTTAACGGCGACACCAAAAAAAGCAACAGTGGAGACAACAAAGACGTACAACATAAAGGCTATAGTCGAAACTGTCAGTATTGCTGTACTACTTCTTGTTGTTGTTTTCGTGGCAACTCCTCAGAAACTACTCCATTCCCTCCTTCTACTCCTTCCGCAGCTTCTTATGCTTGTCCGACTGATTATAGTTATTCAACGAGACACGATGTAAAGATATCTGATAAAAGTAACAAAGGAGAGGAAAAGTACCCGTGCAATCGAAACTCATCATCAAGCCCATGTGTCGTGATACCACCTTGCTCATCATCATCAAAAGTACATCATCAAGAATATCATTCCAGTCATCATTTCAATCTAGATGAGAATTTCATCTCACAAAGAGTACGAGTGCAATCAGAAACAAGTTCATCATCAAGAGAGAATAAAGAAAGGAGAACAGTATCATCAACAACTTCGTCTTCATCATTGTCATCATCATCATCAGTTGCAGCGCTCCTTGAAGATGAACAAAATGAAGGAGTGAAAGATGAGCAGTGTGCATGTTCATCAGCATTTTCTTCCGAGAGTAGAAACAATAAAGGGAATGTAAAGAGTAGAAATGACTTTGAGTACAACAGACTTGAGCGTAATGATGATAACGATAATTTGAACAATAAGAAGCAGGAATGCTGCTGGTGCTATTGTTGTAATAGTTGCAGCAGCAGTCGTTGTACTGTAAATAACACAGGTATAATAATAGGAGAAAGCAATTCTGCACCAAGCGAGCCCTTTAGGAAAGGAGCAAAAGAAAATTACACTTTTCATGATAGAACGAGAAGGGACGGGAGAGAAGTATATTATTCTACAACTCCACCAACGTCATTGTCAGTTCCGTCAACAACTTGTTTTTGTATTAACAGTAATCATCATCATCAAAGTAAAAATGAGAACTGCTTGCCACTTCATCCGAGTCGAAACAGTGGTGATTTGAGTAGCAGTTCAAAAGTGAAATCATCGAAAAGAATAGCTTTTTTGTTACACAACGACAATCAAAAGGACGCCAGTGGTACTGGCAGTAGTAGCTACGTTGCTGGTAAGACAAACAACAAGAGAAGCTCCCTAAGGCAAAATAATCTGTGGAATGGTAATAACGGCAGCAATGGCTGTAGCCTGATTGGAAGTATTGGTGGGAATAGTGGTAGAAGGAAAAAGTATTTGCAGACTGCAAGGCAAGAAGAAGAGGAAAAGACAAAAGAAGCTAATAAAAGTTGTAATAAAAATTGTGGACTATTGTCGTTACCATTATCGTCATTATTACGTGCTGACGTTATAAACTACCCTACCAACAGTAAAATTACAAAGGGAGCGGATTGTTGTGCTGCAGCAAGTAGTAGCCCTAGAAAAAGTAAAGAGAAAGTTGGTGAGGTCGTTGGAGGATTAGTACCGGAAACGATTCCATTTTCGGATAGTTTCCGACGAAAAATAAACGGTATTAGTGGTAGAACATCATCATATTCCATCAACTCGAAATCAAGTAGCGATGAGGATGACGATGATAGTGACTCCACTCAACTTGGCAGTTTAAGTCGAAGTAGTAGTAGCAGTGGAAGTTTAGTTTTGGGAGCGGACGAATTGCCGGAAGACTCCAGAAACAAAGTGGAAAATATACTGACAACGAGCACACGTCAGACAAGAGAAAGGATAGAAACAAATGACGATAACAATAACAGTAATCATAATCACAACTCAAATGATGATAACGACCACGTTGGAAACAGTAGAAGCAGTACTGATGAAACGACCAGTGTAAGCAGAGGAGAAAAAACAGAAGAGAGAAAAGGAAATCGGGAGGTAATATTTGTATCGTCTTCGACTTCAACGTCAGCATCCTCAACTTCATCATCTTCCTCATCTCCAAATCCGACAACGAGCGCAGAGCTGGAGTCTTCCTCAAATACTACAAATAATCCAGTGAAAGCTGGAGGAGTAGGGGAAGAAGGAGCAGTAATTTTCCAAAAGGATAATTGTCAGAGTAGAAATGTGACTACGGTGGATGACGAGGAAGACTTGTCTTATTTTTTATACTACAATCATGTCAATAATAACAATAGCGGTAGACGGACAGATTCTGGTGGAGGAGGATTAAGTTCAGTAGCTAGCAGAGCAAATGATGCGGGCAGTAGTGGTATTGATACAATATCCATGAGAACAGGAGGCTTAGTGTTTAGGCCTAGCAGTTGCTTGAAAAGTGAAAAGAGTATATCGTTCCGAGACGAAGACTGTAAACAAAGTACTAGTAGTGGGGATGTGAATCTCCGCCAGCATAAAAGCGTACCATCATTTACTTCTCCGTTACAAGGAATATTATCAAAAACTAATCATATGAATTGTAAAGGTGTTAGCAAGAAATCTACAGGCAGTAGTGGTAGTAGCAGCAGCAGTAGTGGTAAAATAATTAAGAATGTAGGTATTTCCTCAGCAACGGCTACAATTATCACTGGTGGGGAAACTGGAAGAAAAGGTAGTATTGGCGGTGGTGGTGCCGCTATCAATAGAGTTCCAACTCCACCACCATCACTAACTTCACCTCATACTTCAATCCTAGCCGGATTAGGAGGTAGTGGTGGGGGAAGAGAAAGGAAAACGTACATTTCACACAAGTTTATTACAACCTCAGGCATAACTGGAGGCGCAGGTGGTAGCAGCTCTAGCAGAAATATTACCGGTGATGGCAGTAGTGGTAGTAGTCAAGTTATAGGGATTAATGATGATGGTGGTGGCATCAGTCCTGTGGATAACGCTGCTATCGAAATTTCATCCCAATCAGACGCATCGTCAAGTCATAACACTTCCACCGCCACCATAACCATATTACCAAACTACCCGAACGATTCGACCAGTTGTACAAGCACAACCAGTTTAACTACCTCTCCGCCGTCATCCTCGTCAGTGTCTGCATTGACTGGTACCACGGTTATTATTGATGGTGGCGACAATCAGATTAAAGGTAGCGACGATGGTGATAATAGTAAAAGCATCAATACAGAATCACAACAACCATCATCACCACCATCATCTTCACTACAAGTAAGCCAGTCACCCTCTTCATTGCCAACGTCCACGTCCACATCATCATCCCAACAGCAAAGCAGTAACGCTAACGCAGCCTCCTTCCTGTTCTCCTCCTCCGGCACAACTACCAAACGCTTATTTCGAAGTGGTAGTCAGTGTTGTGTGAACAGTTCCACGTCGTCTTCCCCCATTCTCCATTTTCAGCAGTCATCAACTCCTCCTCAGCAACTGCTAAATAATAATCATCACAATTCCCCACAACAGCAGCACATGAACAATCAGCAGGGATCAATTGAAAAGTATCTGAGTACCAAAATGAGACGTACGTCGCTTCCAGCTGCGCTCCCTGCACAACGGACAGCCATTCACCATGTAAGCAAAATAAAAAAATATTGCTATTTATACCCCGTATATTTTTCACTACCCTGCTGCTTTTACATCCTTTCCTCTCTGTTTTATCTCTTCTTTGCCAGTCTTCTATTTTCTGACATACAGAAAAAACAAACATACAGGTTATTTTTCATTTCCTTGACGGCGCTTTCAGGGATACGTTTATGAGCTTTATCATCACATCACATATATATATATAAGGGTGAAGGGAATATATATGAAATGATCTTTATTAAATGTGCAATTTTCGTTGGCTTGCTTGCTTACCTCTATTTACTTTTTTTCTACGCTTTACATAGTGACATGAATGCATACATAATAATCTTGCGAAGTATACTCTCTGTTGATGTAGCTAATCTTTCCGACTGTTATGTTGCAATATTCAGCCCTTCATTACATGGCTTCCACTTACTCCATACGACCTTTCATTTTTCTCAGAGGAATTTCAAAATAGGGTTACGTACATGGTTACATGACAGTAGCGGAGTAGCGTAAAGGGGGATTTTTTTGGAAAATAATATATGTACGGGTATCCGTTTTCATAAAATGCTCATTCAAAAATAACACCTGAACACATAAATATTTTCTGTAAATATTATGCGTATAGCTCTTTCATTTGCGGTTATATCTGCATCACTATTTTTCCTCATTTTCGACTTTACTTATCACGGTTTTAGTATTGTGCCTGATTGAGACTTTTAGCGATTTTCGTTCTCAAGGAGGTGGGATTCAACAAGATAAGGACATAATAGACAATAAACAGTAAATAGAGTCTAGTAATAAAGGTAGAGTAGATTAAACAAAGGAAAATAGCTGTTTTGAGATATGCTACCGTTTGATATTTCGTTAGTCTGATTGATCCTGTGGGAATCGTGGAAAAGTATACATGTGTACACTCTGTCGACAATATGGAAAGAAAAGGGAAACTCTTTGGTACAAAGGAAAATACCCTCATGGGGAAATATGGAGTTTACTTCAGTATATCTTATGGGACAGTAAATTGAGAGAAACGAACACTGGTTTTCTTTACTTTGTGTTATATTTGTGTTTATTCAGAAAACAATAAGACAAAAGCTGGCAACTTGGAAAGAAGAGAAATCTTTGCAGCTGCTATTCATTCTGGTTGATATCTTGTTACAATTGAGTGCAAGAACCATGTTTTTTTAGAAACATGAAAAAAGAAAGCACAATTTAATGATTGTAATTTCTTAACATAATGTCTGTGCGATTAATTCATATTTAAACTCTGCAAGTGCATAGATCTTGAATTTTCACCACAGATTTTGTTTCAACAAAGCCGTTTCCATATTATGCATTTTTCGGGAGGCCGTTTTCATATATTATGATTATGATATTATGATCCATTAAGGAGGCCATTTTGTCAGATGTGTGGTTTTTATCTTATATTTTAAGGCCAAGCATTTTTATTTTCAGGTCTTCTAACAATAGCGCAGCAGTGGGTAAGCCATGAAGGGGAAATTCCGTCAATTAAATTTTTGGATATGGATGGCTTAGCAGTAGCATACACAATTACAAAACACAATTTTTTAATACGGATTACCAACTGTGCTGTGTTGCTGTGCTTATTTATTTACCAAGATTGAAAATGACCTTACTTTTACTCGTTACCCCTATTATGTAAACGCTTTTCTCAAAGGAGCGTCAGTAACTGTGCTGCTGCTGGCGCACTGTATTTAGCTCAATGCAGCATAAAATAAAATAAAGGCATATCTAGTCTTTGAAACGACAACGCTAGCAGGATCAGTCACATTAAAAGTAGGTTTATTCAGCTGCTTTTGGTGTATGTGGTATATTTAATAGCGTCACTTGCTATACAAGCCACATAACAATATTGCATTTAATAGATATGGACACAGACGTAGAAACGTAAGAAGACGACGACTACGATGACGATCACTGGATTTATCTGGAACAGTTGGCTTTGTTGGCTCACTTCTGTTCACTGTTCCTTCTCTCTACTAATTCCCTTCTGACAAAGACCTATTGCTCGAATTTTGCTGTTGAAGTAAAATGGTTTGCTGGCGGCAGGGCGGCTGAGCCAAGAGCCAATAAATTGTTATGCCTTCCATACGGAGATAATTACATTACATAATAATATAATATAATACATACTCTCACACAAAACACACAAAAAAGGTATTCATACAAACGGCTATAGAAAAGTGGTACAACCAAACAAGTATTTTTTTTTGTTGGAAAGTATGTATATTTTGGAAGGGAGGATACAAAAGTGTATGGCTGCTGAGTTTGTAAAACATTCAATTTTTTACCGTAGTTAGTTTTAATCATTTCCAGTTTCATTTCTTTCCCTTTTTATTGCCTAGTGCATTGGAAGTAGCTTCCTCGTTTTCCTCTCTTAGTTTTTATGCCGCATTTATCTTCTTCCAGAATCTTTTCTTTTGAAAAAGGGGGAACTTGTATGTAGCAAGCAAGAGAATGAGTGGTATTCTTCTTGGCTATATACTTTGTTTCTTCTTATCATCTAGTTTATATGTATGTGTACCTATGTACACATGCTTTGAAAATCTTTTTATACAAGAGGCGCAATAATAATATGCATAATATCATTACACAAGTTATTACGTTGCCAAAATTGAATCGTACTCAAATAGCTAGGCAAACCAGAAGGCTAGGCTGAGAGCATCCTTGGTCGTGAAGTGCAACATATTACTTCAGTGCCTTTGGTCTGCTAAGGTTCTAATAATAAGAATAACAATAATAATAACAACGAGAGTATGTATCAAACTGGAATAGAGAGAGCAATGATGGCATAATATCCTCTTCATTTTCCACTACCAACCAGTCGACTACTTCATTTCATTTTCAGTTTGACTTTTCTTGATGATGATTATGATGATGACGTTGTTGTTTCTTGTTGCTGCGGTCGTGGAATTTATCCGGTTGAATAGTTTCACTATTTCTATGTGTATTACTACATTTTCAAGATAAGTGATTGAGGGAGCCAGAGAAGAATAAATGGGAAGATGAACGAAATGAAGTTAAAGAAGACGAAGAGGAAACTGACTAATAAAACATAATGGATAATATACCCTACATGCACTGTTCATTATTGCATCTTTGTTAATACCAGAAGGTGAAGAAAGCAAGAAGAAGTGAGAGAAAGCATGAAATCCGGTTTTGGCTGGTATACAGGTGAAATTGTTAGGCTTGATAATAAATTATCATTTGTACTGCTGCTTACAATCAGATGAAATTGCATTTTCTTTAATTAAATGAGCGTCTACTTGCCCAAATAATGTAAGCAGTAATAGTGATGTTGGGATGGAAAATAGGGTTTATGATGCGATCACTAGGATCTTATATAGAGTCAATATATTTAGTATCAAATTTGCCAAGAAAGAAATTTCTATCATAATATTTATATTTTAACTGCGCACAATATATTTAGCATTTTCATACATATTTCTTTCATGACAAGAAGGACTTTTATTGATAATAGTGTTGAAGAAAGTATAAGGATATGTATAGTTATGTACGCATATTTGTATGGATGTACAAATAATCCGTTATACTTGGTATTGTGTCACCATAGCATTGTAGATGGTCAAAAGTTAACCGTGCATAGGTGCTTGGAAAATGAAATCCCTTTGAACTAATTTCTCTATTTATTACTATTATCGCTGCTGCCTTTCTCTCAAGTGAATATCCCCTGTTGCTAGTATTGCGAACGAGAAATTTCATCTTGTTTGTATTCTGCGAATGACAATTTCAAACTAAAGCGTTGCTTTGCATAAAAACATGTATGTACATGTATTTTGGGTGAAAAATCTGCTGAAAATGAGTTGTAGTGACAGCAGCTCGGCGTCCGTTATTCCGTCTCCCGTCGAGTTTGTCCTCGTCAACCAAACAAGCTTGCTTTGCCTAGTTGGTTTACTTGGCTTAAGCCTTTTTTTGTTTGAAGTTGAGAGAAATGGAAGCGTATGAGCTAGTTTCCTGTTTTCACTACTTCCCGTTGTTTCTCGAAAGTGTTTCTTGACGATTGTTACACTAAAACGGTTCGCTAATACTGCTACTATACTAGTTTGGTATACAATACAATAAGTACACAGCTCAGAATTCTGGATGCCAAAAAAGAGAGTACTGTGTGCGTAGTGAAAATCCAACTTTGCGAGTAGAACTACTTTGGTAAGTAGCACTTTTATGGATTCCCAGGCAGCCACTCGTTGAATATCGTTAACCGAAATCTGCGCGAATATTCACTTCGAAATATACAAGATAATTCTGTACAACCTCAGCACGAGTTCACGATGTTATCTCAAAGAATCGCTGAAAAATCGTCATTTGAATTTGAATGTAATATATTGCTTGAGATCTCTAAGCGAATTCTAAGCGACAACTTCGATGTGTTTTCGCGCGTAATATTATAAAACTGGTGATCTTGCATCAGGTTGAAAAGTAAACATTTGCACAATCATTCATATTATTCATTGCAGCAGGTTCCATTTTTTCAGTTCAATCGAAAATTAATACATTAAGTCAAAGTTGGTTTTAAATATAATTAAAATGGCAAGAAATGCTCATAAAAAACTGTTAGACTTATCCAAACGACAGAAATACAGACGACTTGCTATTGCAATTAAAAAAGCCCACACATTGTTAAACAATGTGCCTCTTAACCGGAAAATACAGCAATCTAGTGAAGAAGTGTCCCAAATTAAATATAGAGTGCCTCTCAACAATTCAAATGAACCAAGTACACGCGAAAAGCCTACCGACACAATTGAGACGGAAGAAACATTTACCACATTCCTACAGGAAGAACCACCTGATACAAGCCAGTTAAGTTTTGAAAGTTACAAAATACAGACGAACGAAGATACAGCGGTTGGCTTGAAAAATTGGAGTATCAATCATAAAATAACACAGTCGGCATTGACTGATCTTCTAAAAGTTCTTCAAAAACATTCGTGCTTTCAAAGTTTTCCTCAAGACGCAAGATCATTTTTAACAACTCCACGTAAAACAGAGGTTAAATTGGTCGAGCCAGGTCACTATGTCCACTTCGGATTAAAAAGGAAATTGTCAAAGCTACTTCATCCCCACAATATTGACTCTGTGGAACTTCAATTTAACATTGATGGACTACCCTTGTTTAAAAGCTCCTCGATGCAGTTTTGGCCAATACTCTGCTCAATACTTGGATTTCAAAATGTATTTGCGATTGGTATTTATGCTGGGAACGAGAAGCCGTCTGACGTTAATTTGTATTTGACAGAATTTATCGAGGAACTAAACGAAATTTTACAAAGCGGTCTTATAATTGATGATAGAGTTATTAAAATCAAGGTACATTCATTCATATGTGATGCACCAGCACGTGCATATATTTGTTGTATCAAGGGACATTCAGGATATTATGGTTGCGGGAAGTGCGTCTCAAAAGGAAAATACGTCGAAAATCGTGTAGTATACACAAAAGCTGCATGTGATCTACGAACAGACTCTTCATTTCGGGATAGGCTACAAATAAACCACCATAACGGCGACAGCATTTTAGAAAACCTTCCAATCGACATGGTAAATGGTTTTCCATTTGAATATATGCATTTAGTTTGCCTCGGAGTGGTAAGAAAACTGCTATTGCTATGGATAAAAGGAAAACCTGGTCCTTATAAATTGCATAGGAAATCTATAGATAAATTGTCTACATTACATTGTGCACTTGGATTAGCTATGCCAGTTGAATTTGGAAGAAAACCACGATCACTTTGGGAGATTGAAAGGTGGAAGGCTACTGAATTCCGTACTTTCCTTCTTTATACTGGTCCAGTAATATTGCGCAGTATAATAAAGATTGACCAATTCAATTTATTTATGAATCTCAGTGTTGCAATTCGCATACTTGCGATGCCACGACAAAGTGCGGAAATGATTAACTATGCAAATAATTTGCTTGTGTATTTTGTTTCCAAATTCAAGACATTACTTGGTAAAGTCAACTTGTCCTATAACGTTCATGGTTTACTACATTTGGCTAAAGACGTACAAACCCTTGGTCATTTAGATAAGTTCAGTGCTTTCAAATTTGAAAACTATCTTGGGCAACTGAAGAAAATTGTAAGATCCCCAAATCTGCCACTGCAGCAAGTACACCGCCGCTTAGAAGAACGAGATGATAATGTGTTAATTCCAAATGGATGCTTGAGTTAACCCAGCAGTATAGTGGAATGCAAAGGATTTGTGCTGAAGAAAGGCAGTACCGTACTACTGTCATCAGGAGAGTTTGTTAAAATAAATACCGGACTATCAGTTAATGGAACATTTAGGGGCAATATATTATTAAAGTTGAGGTCATATTTTACCGAACCGTGTGATTCATCTTTACTTCATATTTTTGTTATTAACTCTGTTGAGTGTACAGTGACAAGTGAATTTTGTTCATCTTTAGTGTTTACAAAATGTGCTAATTTCAATCTCTCAGATACGGAAGCAGTAGTTTTTCCCTTAATTTTGAGCCATTAAAATGTATTGTATTGGTAAGTTTCCCGATGAAGACGACTGTGTCGCTGTTTTCCCGGAGGCTTGGCTGAAGGAAAAGGGGAAATGTTTATGGCCAAAAAAACAATCATCTGTTCGAAAATTATCAAAACGGGGCGAACCGCTTCATCCTGACAACAGTGATACTTGCAACGTAGTGGTTCTAGGGCGATACGGTGAGTTTCAAATCGATGAGTAAATTACTGTTTAATTTAATTGTTTAAAACAGACATCATCCCATGACGAATGTTTTTATCTACAGAGACTTATAAGGATGCCCAAGCAAATTTGGAAGCTGCTACAATTACTTCTGATCTTGATGCAAGCGCTGTACTCAGTTCTGTGGAAATTTTGGATGGGGGTCCACCAATCCCTCCAGCTGAGGGTCAGAGTTTAGTCAATCCTCCTACAAATCTACCGTTACAATTGGAACACAATGTTCAAGACGTGGTGCTTGTCCAGCAAGAAAATAAGGGGACTCAAACGGAAATCACAGGACATGGTAACAATTTGTTAATGTTATGTAAATGAATTATTTTCTTTGAAATTTTATTATTTCCAATTTGACTTATTCCAATGGTTTTGTTTCACTGTTCTTTTTTAGAAACTAATGCTGATGTCCTGATCAAATTTGCAAGCATGGAAGCGACACTGAAAGAACACACTGAGATGCTACATTTAATTTTAAGTAATTTGGTCCACAAACCGTCCGGAAATGAAGTTGAAGTAACAAATTCTTCGCGAATAACTGAAACGTTTAGGTTTCCATTGTCTACGGAAGAGGAGCTCATAGAGCTTAACCAAATGTTGCTCCTACCAAGTGAGAAGTCCAGTTTGGTAAGCACTTCAAGTGTTGAGAACAAGAGTTTTTTCAACTATTTAAAGTATGTTGACTGCTTATTTTTACTTTTATTTTGTATAGAAGCAATTTCTGACTGGCACTGGAGGTTCGACCTTAAATGATGGTTTTCAAAGAAGTATTCAGAAAATTTTATCAGATGACCTTGCAGTAAAGTTTAGTTTGAAGGGAAAACGAGGAAAGAAGTCTCTACAAGACTTCCCGAACCTGCTGATGGCTCTTAAAGGTAACATTATAGCGTTTAAAACCAACGGAAAATATTATCTGATGACTTTGAGGTTTAATCGTTATAAATTTTGTTGGGCTTTTAGAATGTGTCCGGTCTTATCCTTCGTTGAGTACTCTTGCGTTATCGGGACAACTAGATGATAAGTCTTGTGAGGACGCTATTTCAAGGGCACTGAAAAAGTCAGCTGATCGTGTTTTTCAACGGAATAAGTACGCATGTATAAGTATATTGGAGATAATGGCTGAAAAATAAAGTTTGGTTATATTTTAAATTTATGGTATTTCCTTTTTTTGTCTTCTTAGAAAGGCTGGAGAGCATGCTGAAAGGATGGATGTCGACTAGGACCTTTAAACTTTATAACATACTTATTTGTTTTGTTGAACTAATTGACTTTGATTAATAAATTCTTTTTAAATGAGTTTAATGCTGTGATTACGATTAATTATTCTTATCGCAATCAGGACGATATCCAAGCGAATTCGTTCAGAAAAATTAACACTTCAACCCTGGCTGTTCACTAATAACTCGATGAGAATTCGTCATACATTAGCTGATATCTCTATGTGAAATCTCAGATTGCTACTCGTTACGAAATCGGTGAAAATCTTTCTAGAATCGTGAGACACTTAGCCGTATATTCGCTAACTATTCTTCAAAGATTCTCGCTGAATTCGTTAACGATTTCGTAGCGAATCAAACTAGCGATTTTATAACGATCATGACGAGTTTGGCTGCCTGGGTTACAGCTTTACTTTTGTACGAACTTAGTTTAATAATATTATTATGAATACGAATACGACGTGTGTGTGAATGAGTAATGGATACTCATCGTAGTGGTGGTAGCAAACTCGCAAGAGACAAGTCAGTAGTGGTGGTGGTGTGTGGTGAGCTGAACTGGTGAAAAACGAGATCATGGGGAGTTGTGAATTGGATTGGATGAAATATTGTGGAAAGTTATATGTAAAAAATAGCAGGAGAATTGTAGATGCATATAATGCATATGCGTATAGAAAAAGCTTCGTTGCTGTTTTCGCATAATGTGTCCAAAATACTTAAGTGGGTTTGCAGCAAGTAGTATCAAAGTAGCATTTATATGTCGTCTATACATGGTTTGATGGGAACAGTGCGATAAAGGTACACTTTTTTGTAACATTTTTCAACTGCCACTATTCCTGTTGAGAAAAATATGAACAAAAACACAATAATAAAGATTCTGTCATTTTACCGATTTTTCGTTTTTTTGCCTCCTTTAGAAAAGCTCATAAACTTTTGTTGAGCTTGTATGAATGATGAGGTATCACTGCACATTGCAAGTTTAGAAAAATGAATAACAGCGGAAACATAACAAGGCTGCCAATTTGTTCCAGGAGGAAAAAAATAATACCTTGTTGTGTAAAATGGCAAAACATAAAAAAATTCTGGTTTTGTTACAACAGCCAGCCGCTGCCAAAAGTAATTTCGCTCTGTTATGCTGTTGTTTGTTGCACTATGTAACGAAGAATGTCAGTTGGTTCAAGGGCAATGTAAATCACACTTTGCGCTTGTTGCATACCACGATTAATAATAAATGCTTTACCACTGTGAACTTTTGTAAGTCATCATTGAACTGGGTAAACTTGTGCCAAAGTAAAATGGTAAATAAGTAAAGCATATGAATTTTTAAGTAAAACTGAAATGATTCATATTCATTTCAAATTTATGAATGACTTTTAGGAATGGTCCTCATCATTTGACCAGTCTTAATGGAAGTGTAACATGTTAAATGGCTGCTTTAATGTGTTGTAAAGGATTATTTAAGTTATAGCGTTAGTACGCACGTGGATTATTTAAAAGATAATGGGTGCATAAAAAAGTGAATGTGTTGCTTTCTTTCTGACCCTAATGAGTTTATGATGAATGCATGTATTACATATATGGACATTAAGCAGCATCTCAGGTGCTACACTTGCAATTATAATCAGGTTAGTTTGACCGTCATTGCTAAAAATTTCTGACTACTATTTTTTATATGACTTAGAAAAAAAAATCCCGATTGAACCATTGAACGAAGGTCACCGAGTCTAGTAGTACACAACTCACTTATTTTCCGAACTAAAGGCAATCATTTCCGAGTTTTGGGGAGAACTATGCTACATGCAAACACGACAAATCAATTGATCTAAGAATCGTTAACAGTGCTACGTGTTATAATAATGTTAGAGATAGAATTAATATGCTGACTCATTCTTTCCCTCCTCCAAAGAACATAACATGCATACATAAGCCATTTTTCTGTCCCTGTCGATGAAAATGATAAAGCCACTATTCCTCTACAATGTATACTTACGTAATGCATATAGCTTTCTCTTTAGTCTCTCTCTCTTGCTCTCTCCAATTTTCCCGCGAGAGCCAAAAAATAATGCCTTCATTTATAAAGTATTCAGGAGGATAATACCCAACCCCCGATTGATGGAAGCAAGAGAAAAATAATGATATAGGTTTAGCAATATGGTTGGAATGGCACAATATCTCATCGTTCGTAAATTCTACATAAAGCATTCCAGAAAACTTACCAAATGACTCCGTTTTTTTGGAAAACACGGAAACGGAAAAGCAATAAGCAAAAAAAGTATTCGGCAAAACATATTATGTAGTATGTTTATTGAAAAAACTATGCATGCAGAATGTGAATGAGTGCTCTAAATTTACGTGACTTCAAAAATGCATAATGTACGATCAGACTCAGACGCTAGGTAACTTTACCAATATGATAATTGCATTTCCCAACAACTTTTTTGGTAGACATCATTCGCAATTCAAGACTGTGGCCTGGTTGGTTAGACAGAGTGTTTGTTTCACATTATCAGTCACCCACCAGACGAGTCCGAAAAACAAAATGTGGGGAAATGAATTATACTACTTTTCCCGGACGACAAGGAGGTACGAAAGAGCTATGAGCTTTGTAAATAAAAGTCTAAATGTAAACGAAAATGCGAAAAATGAAATCAATATAAATACACGGCTCTAGTATGTATGTAAGTTTCCTTGTACTCTCTTTTTCGGCTTCTCCTGTCAATATTTCGTCAATTGAAATCTAAACCAAAAGGCAATTTGGCTTTTTTTGTTGTTGCTTAGGTTCTGTTCATTTCGCCATGCTACAGAACAATCATCATCATGACTGATTATTTTCTGTTGCTATGAAATGGGTAAGTTTTGATAAATCATTTACTTTTTGAATTAGATTCGTGGAAAGGTGAACTAGTAGCTTTATACGTATATAAATATTATTGCAAATATTTGATCAAAAGTTGTTTTTGTTATGATGGAGCATATCTATAAATAAAAAGTATATATATACATACATATTCAACTGTGCATATAGGCCAAACCAAATGCATGTACTTCGTTTCTTTTGGTTTGAGTAATAATCAATTCATGATGAAGTACGTTGGCAAAGTTAAACAAATGAGTGATTATTAATATTTTACATGGCAACAATATCGACTGGAGAGTGTTGCGCTACGAAAACATTGCAGTTGGAATATCTTAAGTTGCTTTCCAGCCAGAGGAATCTATATAACTGGCGCCTTTAGTTGTAATGTCAACCAACCACTACTAGAACCAAGCACCGTCAGTTGACAATAATTTTGTATGCATGTTCTCTGAAAATTTTATGAACAGAAATCATAATCATTTTAATAATTTTCCCAGGTGAATCATCGCGTAGCAAGTAGCGGAACGGCAATAAATGCTTTGGGCTTTTTTTTAGGAGGAATAGAATACATACACATACCTGCTGTATGGGTTGAATTTAATTTAATTTATGCCGAATAAATAAAACACCTGTCAGAAGGCGTGGAAACAATTTAGCCGAGGTACATCGACAAATTTTGTAACTTTTCTGCTATTTTTCCTCGAATTTAAGATGTACGGTGAAATTAAATGCATAGCAAAAAATAAAAATAGTCTCAAAAAATAATCCATCAGTGTAAATTTTGTCTTTTTTTAACGAAAAAGTCTTGATGCATGCATTAGGATCGAATTACCTTTCTAGAATGTGTTTTATGGATTTTTGTCTTTCTCAAGAATGGATGGTTGGTGGTTGGCTCAATGATAGATTGAATTTCTACTTTGTTTCAAATGCGTTATCAACAACTTTCAGTCGTATGAAAATATTGTCGTCTGATAATTACGTTTAACATCGAATTAGTGTTTGCCATTATCATTATATATTCTGCCGTCATTTTTGTTCTCTTTTTGTTATGGAAGACTGGCTTTTCTCTTTAACTATGACCTTATAAAAGTATTAGTTATTTACTATTCACTTAAATTATATCTATATTGTGAAATTATTTCTCCTACTCAACTCAGGGCCTCACTTCAGTTGATGGTTGAGAGATATGTAAACAGAATCGAATATTTAATAAATTGGTCAAAGCAGTTCTCACTTGGAAAGTGTATTGTTGATGGATATCAAACGGAAACTATCTTTCAATAATAGCGTAATTCTGCTTGTACATCAGGGTTTTCATTTTTTACCAATAGCAATTATGTATGCACTTTCCTCTGCATTCATAATTAAATACACAAGTTCATCTATTTAAATAAACTACACATTAGCAAGCAGACAGAAAAGCATGATAATTGCTTCATCATATTATGTTCTGGGTAATTGATAAATTTAAAGATAAAATGTCTATAATATAAACACGAGCCAATAATTTTCGCTAATATATTTTATACTTTGCCTAAAAGGTCGCTTGGTGGTAGTGTTCATTTTTCTACTGCTACTTCCCATATTACATCTTTTACATGCTCAATGGAACAGAAAATTTGCAATTTGCGAAACTTTCAGTTACATAAACAAGCATATTATTTACTTCTCTTTGTAGCTATTATCATCATTTGCTTCTCCGTTTTACACCCAGCATATAGAGAACCTAATAAAACTCTGATATAAGTCTGACTTGTTACGTTGCAAACATGGATTTCGCTTTACAGCATAATGCACAAACATAATTTAAATTAGTTTGCATAATTTCAATTAACTTGGGAAACACTCCTGGCATTACTGCCCTAGTGGAATAATTTATTTCATCGTATAGCAAAACTGAAATAATATTTTAGTTTGATGTGGTCTGATGAACCATATTATTACAAACCATCCAATAGTTAACTGAATACTTTCGACTTTTTAGTGCTGTTACCTTGCTTTGTGTACAGCTGTTATGTCGTAAATGCTCAAATAAAATTGATTCTAAGGAATATAAATAAATCTAGTTATGATGATAAAATGACAGGTATTTCATTTGATTGCACATTTGTGAGAATTGCCTTTACTTTATGACTTTTAATATTATGTATGCATACTCCTATTTCGACAACAGTATGTACATGTGTGTATGAATATCTGACATATTTGCTTGTCTTTATAGAATGGAATGAAAACCAAGTTTTTTTCGTGTTACCATGTTGTTGGATGAAAAAAATTATATATTATATATTATATGGGGGATGTCGATTGATTTACAGCCTAGTTCCTCCTCCTTTTACACCACTATGTCGATTTTATGAACTGATGATGTTTACGTCAGACAATTTTTAACACCTTATACAGCAGAAGTGGGGAAGCTGAAAAAATATTTATTGCGTAATTAAAAAATTATCTTTATCTTTATGAAAATGGAATACAGAAAATTATTTGAATATTTAAATGAACATAAAAAGACTTCCATGCGTAACACCGGTGCTTTTGTTCTTTTATTAGACAAGTAAAGGTGATCCTAGAATTAAGTACAAAATCTTGATTTATTGCTAGTTGTTAAATTATAACATTAAATCTATCAATATTGGCACATCATCAGCATTTATTCTTACAAGCGCTATCGAATCAAGTAGGGTTTCCTTGGCGTTTTCTGATTAGATTTCATGTTATACATATGTAAGAAACCACCCGTAGTCGTCTCCCTTTCAGCTTTCTTGTACTTCTGGTATCGTCATAATCTGATCTTTTCACCGAAAAAGCATGCGTCATCTTTGTCAATCTCCAGCAGAGTTTTTATGTGCAATAGTGAAAGGAAATGTAAACTTTCTTCTTTCACTATGATAAGAAATACTGGAGCACTATTAAACGAAGTGCTTTTAGATTAGGCTGAGCGTATAATATTCATGGATTAATAAATATTTGTTTTCCAAATGATTCAGATTGAAAATAGTATCAAGTACTATTTAATGATAAAATGCATATGTATACTTCTTGTACTTGTACAACATTTAAAAAATCGTGAGTCGTATTTACATACTTTTTATTCAAAAAACTTGAGTGAATAAGATTGAATGACTATAAATTTATATTATTCACTTTGATGATCGATTAGCATTTAAGAATTGAATTTGCCAGTTTCGTACACAATATTATCAAAAAATTGATTCAGTGTATTTATTTTACTCTCTATACGAGATATGTGACCTACGTAATGTACTTTTAATCCTTTTTTCATGGAAAATGTCCATTTTTCAGTTGACTGTCTAATTAGGCAAATGACTCGTGTTGTGTAGATCAGCTTAAAAAAATGATTAATTATTAAAAAGCAGAAAAGAAAGCGAAGAACTGTCTGGCTGCTTTTTTTGTTGGTTTGCTGGCTTGACTTTTGTGTAATGATCATGATAATGATGTTGATGATGACGATGATGCTGATGCGAGCGAATCGAAAACTTTCTGCAGCAAAATCGTGGATGCTGGTTTTCGGTGTAGTCGAAGGCCATGACGACGCGGCCATAATGAATGTTTTTAGCTGAAATAAATGTTTCTCTCTGATTCTCATTTCTGCGACTGAGAGCCTGCTTCTGACTGACTGATTGCCAGTGAATAAATAAAATACATCTTTTGAGGAGGCTCCAACGCAAGGAATATGGAAATCCTTCATGCATTAAAACAGTTCGTATTGTTCGCAAAGTAAAAAGTAATACTGAAGTATTTTCACTTAATACTTTTCAAACTTTTGTTGTTTTTTGTGTATTCTATTCATTACTGAGTCCAAAATGAATCAGTATGAACTACCCGCACGTATTGCGATACCGTTTAGTAATATGAGAATAATAATATATGATGATATTAAGATGAAAATGATACGAAAGCGTATCAACTTTGTTAACTTGTCTTATAAAATTATAGTTAACATAAATGTATGTATGTATAGGGAATTAAAGCTATATATATGGGGTTTCATGTTAGCCGTGGTTGATGAGACGTCAAATAATTTACATTGTTTAGTCAGATGCAAGTACTGGAAATACAAATATATTTGAACAACTTTGTTCTTCTTTCAAAAAGTCAACGTATAGCAAGCCGCCACTCCTCTGCTGCATAAAAAACCACATATGATAATATCAGACAGCTATTGAAAGGTGCAGTAGGACGAATCGTGGCATTTATTCTTTATTAAAACAAACTGGAACACAAACAGATTGAATAACACACAAAGATAAAATAAATGCAATCATTATCATAGTCAACATTATTGGGAGCTTATAGACACTGTATCTAGAAATAAACAAATTGAAGATTTTATATATAGCGAGAAACATGAGAATTTGACCTTTACCAATGCATGAACAACTTTTCATGCATGTTTTCCTTCAAAATAAATAGTGGACATAATGATTTTGACATGATGGCAGTAGTGGTAAGGGGTGGTGTGTGGCTCACTGTGTGTCTCATCTGAAGTGAAATCTCTTTTTGCACAAATAAATAAAATTGGTCTGAATTCACACGCACAGTCAAAGTGGGATGTATGGTAAAAGTTTTCTCGTTGTGGTTGTCATTGTCACACAAACACAGTCCCTTTGATTTTCCACACAAACATCAAAGGAAACAAAATAGTATCAGGTTACCACACCAGCATCAAGTGAAGCTATTCCAAAGGAAATGTATGATGTAGAGAAACATGAGTATGCATAATATGAACGCATTTGTGTACTTCATCTATCAACCGTTTCATGTTTAAATCCATGTTTCTGTCTTTAAATTTACAGCAAAAGTAATTTCCCTTTTTGGGGTATTTGTTTTCCTAGAATATTATCGTGGGAGCTAGAAACGTATATACTATATCCCACCACTCTATAAATTTTCTGTTGAACTTATTCCATTACCGTGTTTACCAAATGGACTTGATGCATATATCTGTTTGATATACAATCCAACAACTATCTTACCCCACAACCAAATATCCAAATCCAATCCAGGGAAAACAAATTTTTCCTGCAAGTACTATCATTTTGCACTAGTATAGATGAGGAGGTAAATTTAAGGTGTGACTCTCTAATAATAATGTGATGTGTGCCTTTATCCCCCAGTACCACCCACATAAAGAATGGGACTATTCTCAAGGGGAATTTTCGATTTCATCAATTGCAAACACTACAGTATTATCCTCCTGAAAATGCATGGCAGCAACCCAAAACGTATGTATGTGAACTAAGCACCTAAGTAGCCACATATTAACTCTATAGATTTGGTATTATTATAATAGTTATAATAATGATGACAAAGTCAATTTTTGGGCATATGGGATTTAGGTATCTTTCTTTTCTCTCTTTCCCTCTGTGTACACGGTAGTAGCAACTAAAGGACTAACCAGAACCTAAACGAGCAAGAGTAAGAGTGCTAAACAGATGTGTCAAGTCATCGGCAGAGTAGAAAAAAGTCGTTATCTATCTGTCATATATTTACTTCTATTTCAAGAAACCCAGAGAGAATTCTTCATTTTCCCTTCTTCTTGTTATTCATTCTTGTGTGTTCCTTGGCTCTTTCTTATTACACTCATATGATTGCATCTCTCCTTCTCTCTCTTATTTTCCTTTTTTCATCTATCGCCATACATACTCACTATGATATTCACTAGAGACATTAGAACGACTTCTGGAAAACACGCGACAAAGAATAAGAACAAGAGAAAGAAACACGTTACGTGCATAATGTGTGTTCTTTTTTTATATCTCTGGCGACAGTGCAGTGGTACTGCTGGTTCTGAATCGGCTGTGTAAATATATATGGACCGAAAAGAACGTATGTCTGTCAATCGAAGTAACATTGTAAATTCCCCAAATGAATGAATATATGGGCCAATCGTAATAGCTTTTTGCTTTGTAACCAACTTCTCTATCCTATTTTATATCCTGTCCTCTCTCTCAGCTTATTCTCATCGTCAACTTCATGGATACAAAAATCTTTTCTCCGTGTATTTTCTCTTCATAAGTACATTGACTCTACCACTCACTTAGTCAAACATGAGAAACACCGTAGAAAAGCAGTCCACAGGGAATATATACATTTTTCTTTGGCTGTTGGGGAAAAAAAGAAGTCCTGGTTTGGGCCTAATCCGCCTCCTGGTCGTCATTAGAAAAAAAATTGACATTTGTTTGACTACGAACTTGTTACCGTTCCCTATTCGTCTTTATGTGTGTACGAACAGTAAGAAGTGAAAACGAAGGGAGTGTGTGTGTTTGTGAGAGAGAGAGTAAAAGATATAAAGTGAGTGAGAGAGCTAACACGACATGAGAAGAAAAAGAGACATGACGACGACAGAGAAAGTGGCAAACTGCTTATTTCATTCCTTGGTCTTTTCTTCTTATAAAATTGTTCAACTTTTTCTTAGCTCAGCTTAAAACTTAATCTGAACGTGTATTGCGAAATCACACCAGTCGCAGACACCTAGGCCAACACAAAAAGAAAACGATTCTCAGTTTTGAAGTGAATTTACTCTTTTACTCTCTCCATCTCTTTTTACTCAGATTTCCATTCGATGTACATTCCTTCTAATACCTTGTGTGTGGTACCTGGCTAACTTACGCGCAAGCAAGCCAAAAATACAGGGAAAGAATATCAATATGTCTGAACTGACAAATGCCAAGCAAAAACAAACCAAGCAATGCATCACCATCAACAATGGAAGTAATTTCAATAGCATGATACTGAAAAACAAATTCACTTACGGAAGGTCTACAAGTAGCCTGGGTTAAAGATATGAATTGTTAAAAAAGGGTTTTGTCGAAAAGTCGAAAAGGTTTTATATTCATGGTTTTAATTGGCATTTTTTTCGTTCAAAGTCAAAGTAGAACTACATCTCAAGATAAAAAGAAACTAAATTTAACTTCAATACATTAAGTTTTGATCGATTTTTTAGTGCAGAAACCTGCTAGGGATAAAACTATGAACCATAGGAATTTACAAAATACTTGCTGTAGCACAAAATTTTCCGTAACTTTTATTACTCTATCCTTTTAATAACTAATACAATTTTGGCATATGAAAAGTGATATTTATTGTTCGCTGACCAGTGCCCCGTCACGCACTAGTTATAGCGGTGAAAATCAGGACAGATTCTGTATGGAGTATGCATTCTGTGGCAAGCAGATAAGGGTAAGCAGATAAATCAACTCAACTCCATTGCTTCTGCTTAATAAAGAAGCATACAAAGCCTGCTTCGACGATGTACGCCTAATGACTTCTACATGTTTTGCAGGCAGGGTTGTACAATGTAAATAAATATCTATAAATGTTAAAACGTCGTTTGCGCGAATATTTTTACCAATAAAGAAATAGTAATCATAACAAGCTTCGATCTTTTAAAACGTAACGAAAGAGACGAATATTAAATTTGTTTTTCGATTGCAGAGCACCTACAAAAAACTACGCCAGTTGAAAAGAGAAAGCAAATCCCCAAATCTCGAGTCTAAAGTGAAACATGACTTGATGTTGTAACTGATCCCGGTGTGTTGATACACGGTGTATTAGCTAGATACATAGGTATCTTACGTTAGTACAACCATTCACTCTGCTTTTTTGTACAACTTGTAATGCCCTTGTACACTACTTTCATAGTAGCTTCTTTCTATGATAGCTACAAAAATAGGATTTCGAAGAAGATTCGTTTTCATATGTACGCTTCCAACTATTGAATCGTGTTTTGTGATAGGATGTTAAACTTTTACTCTGGACATACCTGGTGATGTCCTTTAGTGGTTGCCATGATGATGATGATGGTGACGTGAAGATTCTATACACTGTACGTCTCATGTAAAAATATACTCGAAGCAACAAGACGAATAATTTTTGCTTTCTTTACATTTCAACCAATGTATAACAAACCAAGGTACTATATGAGCAGGTATTAAACCCTGTGCTCTCGATGTTCCATGTTTATTGGGCTTTTGTGGAACCATGCATTATTATCTTCATTTTCCTTGCGTTCTTTCGTTCTCTCTGTCTCTCTGTGCACTGTTCCTTTTATACATTATCCCTAAGGATTTCGTGCAAAGTCTCATTCTTGTGAGAAAGGTCAACTTTTCGTATTTCCATAGTTTTCTGTCGACGAAGACGACGTGCATTGACTTCGTCCGTTGTTTTGTTCTCATTGGATATCCCAAGACCCATTTCCCTAATACCTTTTTATTGGTATCAACCAACTAGAGACAAAAAATTGGCAAACCTCACAGTATCTTAGCATGCCATCCAATACCATAATATACCGTACCAACAATAATGATAATAATGTATAAGAAAAGATCGTAGACTAAAGGGAATATGAAGATATCTATTGCAATGCCTGTATTTATGGTCGTATACTTTCACCATATTCCTCTGCCTTAGTCTTGTGACTGTTGTTTTTCTGCCTACTAAAGAGTTCCCCGGATGGAAAGTAATTTTCTTGAAGGAGGCTAGGACAGGCGAGAGGGTGAGTGAATGAAGGAGTGTGTGTTTGACTGACTGACAAGCAACAAGAGAGAAGAAGATAAGAGATTCTTTCTCTCCGTCTACCAATTATCCTTATATGTACACCGTTTCTCATTTTCTTTCTCCTCCTCGTTGTTTTGAAACAAAGGAGCTTGCCAACTACACTAAAGGAAAAGCAATGTGTTTAGACAGGAGAGAGGATAAAACACTTAATGGGAAAAGAGTCCAGGCAGAGAAGAAGAAATTAAAGAGTTGAGTTCACCAGTGCCACGAAGAATGAAATAGGATATTATTATATTGCTTCCACTTAACAAGTATACATGCATATACGCAAAGCACATATACAAAACTTTCTTCAAGAAAAAAGCATAAGGTAAAAAATAGAGATGAAAGTTGTGTGAGGGGGAAATAGCCAGAACTGAGAATGATGACGAAACAGAAAAAGTAGTTCAAACACCATGCCAAGCCAGGTCTTGCACGACATGACAACAACCGTGTATTTATGTATATAAATATGAATATATAGCTTGTCCTTTTATGCCATGAGTAGACTGTGGACCAGGTCCAAGCACTTGACTCTTTCAAGACAACTGTTTTTTCTCTTATTTTCTCTGTCCTGTTCTGTCTTAACCATTTACTTTCCGAAAAGGGCAGAGAATGAGAGAAAGATCAGCGCTGATCATTCACTTCACTCAGCCAGTTCACTATTACTTCAATGGAGCATCCAGTCGCTTACTTTCACCTTCCTTTTGCTAACATGCATTGGACTAATAATACCGTCTCGTTTATCGGCTAGAAGAAGCATTGTCGGGGCAATAGTTCTTGAGAATAAATAGAATAAAAATATGAATTTCGGGAACGCAGTTTTTTGTCTCATTGGTTGCCTAAGTATACGTTCATTTTGCTTATTTTTTGTTGAAAAAAGTTTTCAAATAACTCATCTTCTTGAATCATGAATCACATGTTGGTTGGTGGTAGCGAAGTTGGAATGTGCACAGAACGACTAGGTTGGCATAGAAATTCGAGCAGTTAACTCACTCGTTGTATACATTTTAATGGTTTAGCAGAAATCGTAGTCATAGCTGCACAGATTTTGCTTTGTGCTGTTTTGCTGTGTTGTTGCTGCTAGTAAAAAAATTTAGTTAGAAGATGATCATGATGATGAGGTTGGTCATCAAAAAGTGGCTAAACGACGGGGACCGACAAAATACAAAGAATAATACTACTAACTAGCCACAACTTGTTTTATTTCACATCACGACGGAAAAGAACTGCAATCCGCTTTTCTGGCCTTTAAGTGTTCACGGTATACTGAAAAGGTAACTGCAAGAGCTTCGTTTTGAATTCTTTTCTTTGCAGTGCAGTGAAATGATTACCGT
Source organism: Entomobrya multifasciata (assembly GCA_034693345.1). NCBI lineage: Eukaryota > Metazoa > Arthropoda > Collembola > Entomobryomorpha > Entomobryidae > Entomobrya > Entomobrya multifasciata. The sequence goes on from JAQFXM010000120.1 coordinate 45,759, forward strand.
AAGTATTCACTGGTAAATAGATAAAAAGGCCAAACTGAAATAGTAAATTTTCACATGAGCTCAGATCTCAATTTCTGGAAATAATGGTAATCATGCATGTTTTAGTAACTTTCAAAGTTCCAATTTTGTTCTGTTGAAATGTTTTGTAGATTTATAGTAGATTGCCTTTAGAAACGAACTTTTGGTTGTCCTAGACAAACAAGAATGTGAGGAAAATAACAAAAGGAAGGTTTAATATCAAGAGGATGACGTTTGACTTTAATGCAATACTTTTGTAAAGATGACCACTTGTAAATTTTTAAGGTGGCTTGTTGCGTTTACTTTAGTATTATTTAATGAGTTTGATTGGATGTGGAAAAGGTTCAAAATACCAGTACACTTTGTTTAGAGCTTTTGACTAGGAAAGTTGAAATTGTTTACTTTGAACTATTTCAGGAAAGGAAATCTATAGCGTCAATTGTGTAGGTGATAGGATTGTGTTAAAGGGGAATCGAGATTGAGTTCAACATACACGCACAATACTCACTCCAAGCTCAAGTGTGTGGACACTAAAGTGTTTAAACAACGTTAAAAAATTCATCGATGTTGGAAGCATTTTTGTTCGGGTAACTAAGAAGGTGACCTTTAAACATAATTTGAGAGGTTGGAAACTGTCCAAAATATAAACGGACATGCAGGCATGTATAGTGTGACAGAGCAAGAAAGAATTTTTATTAATTCAGCATTGCTTCCAAAAACTGAAAAAAACTTTTCTTGAGGAAACTTTCTTTTTAAAATGAAAGCGTATTGAGTGGTTGAAATATATGTACTTGTGATATGACATGACAAGTGGTATATATTGTATATCCTTTTTGGCTTAAAGATTACAAATAGTTAAAAGCAGAGAAAAGGTGTGCAGTCAACATGTTCAACAATTTTGCCTCAAGCCATCAGGAAAAAACGAGCCAACTTATTTTTACCAGAGACTTACATTGAGCATAAGCATCAAAGAAAAATCTCAAAAATTTGGCTGTCATAACAAAAAAATAAGATGGGTATGTAAAAAGATTGTTGTACTTGTTCCAGAAAAAGAAAACTTTAACTGGCTAATGGAAACTTAAGAATTGCCAATGGGGTTGCTTTATTCTCTTACAAAAAAGTAAAATGAATCAAGAAATGATGGTAGCTAAATTTAATTAAAAGGTAAAAGAACGAGAACAGCAACAAAAGATTATAAAAAATCATACAAACTTTCTAACTTTTTTTTGCATAACGACATGATAATTCGACTGCCTTCCGAAAGAAGCACAATATTATCTAGAAATTTTTCACGTACATTCTAACATAGCTACAAGTTAAACAAAAAAGAGAAAGGTTAGTGAGTCCTTGAAGAATAAACAAACAAGTATTTTTACTCTAATTGACTTGTATGAAAAATTCCACTGATAGATAAAGCAAGTATTATGGCAAAGGAAAAGGAATCTGAGCAAATGTAAACATCACAAAAAATGTAACTACGAGTGTTTACTTATGTTAGTCTTTTATTTTGTAAATTATCGTAATAATCATACTGCATTGCTCACAAAATTTCTGTGCTTATATGCCCAAGAAGTGATCTTAAATGCTGAGATGTACTAATAAAAATAATCGCTAATTATAGGGAAGTGAACGAACTATATCACGAAAAACAAACAAATCAACATTTTTTTAGAGAAAAATATGTGTACAAGGTGAAGGGAAAGGTATTTACAAATTGTATTATCATTAATATGTTTTCAAAAGTAACTTTCATTAAATAAAGCGTATAAGAAATGTATAGAATACGAAAGAGCGAAAAGCAATAAAACAACTCTTTGTTTTTCATCGTAATCATTCCTATATACCAAAAGAAGCTCATTTCTTTGTTATTTAGGTGTAATCAACTTTTTATTAGTACATTTTCTCTGAAACATAAAGATAGAAAGACAGAACAGTGAAAAACAACTTTGTGTTTTCTACGTAGGAAACCATCCAGCACAAAAGTTAGCTATATTAAAAAGAGTTAAATAAAGTGTGTATTATTGTTTTCCTTGAAACCAATAAGAAATCGCTGGGCAGTAGTGGTGTTGATGATGATAGTCCTTTGCTATTGCTTACTTTTTTAAATCACAATTTCTCTTTCCATTTCTTACAACATTAAAAAGTAGGAGAAAAGCTTTTACTTCTTTTTCTAACATTTGTAAGAAATAAGTGTATATTTGATACTTTTCCCAACAACTGCAATGTAATCACCAAGTTCCTCTTGATTTTTCTTCCTTTTTTCTTCATCTTTTGGCGGCCTTAATTTTTATTTTTTCACAGAAACTACTCGTGCTACTGTATTGCTCCTTCTATTTATTTACTATACCTTTTTACGTTACGTTGCTACTATACATTAAAGCACGTTCGTAAAAGTAACAAGCGAGGAAAAAAGTTTTTTCTTTATTTTTGCTAGCAGAATATTTTCGTCCCTAGCTAATGATGTTGGTTCGTATGAAGTTGGTTGGATCAAGATGAAGGTATCTCTTGGTAAAATCTCGAGATTACATGTTCATGAGGACGATGAAGGCCCGCATGGAGGATGATAATGATGAAAATTATCACAACAGTTCTTTTTTCATAAAGGAGCATTTCTCCTTTCTGCTCTTGTAGTATTTTATATTTTCCCTGTTTTGTGTTAACTAAGTCGTCTAAGTGTTGGTGTGGTAACACTAGTACAGGGAGAAAACTGTTCTGTATTTTTATGCTATGATATAAACACATGAAACACGTACAAGGGTGCACATAAAAAAAAGAAGATAGAATGTAGCAGGAGAAAATTTGGATTTAGATACGAACAACATGTCTTGGAAGTTGTAGTAGCAGTTGTACGGAAAAAAAATATTCTGGGCTTATTTTTTTGTAGCATATCATGTGTACTTAGCAGCCAAGTAATATTAGAAATAATACTCATACTAATATCCTTTTAATCAGGGTACATGGTACATTAGAAAAACAACCAGATTTTTGGAGATTTTTATGTTTGTTAAAAATGGGACAAGAGGATTTTGGGAAAAAACCTTACATTTTTGCACAGTTATAAAATAAAGATAAGTTTATTTAAATGTATACATACTTTATATACGCATATATAAATATACAACGTTTGGGCGTGTTAAACAGCTCGAAATTTCAAATGAAGACTATAAAATATAAAAACAAGCATGGTCCTGGGTACTATAACGAAACGATGAACAAAATAAGAACTGCAAGTCGACTTGCTTGCAATTAGCGTAGAATATGTACAGTTTTTGCTGACTGCGTCTGATCGTCTCTATCTCATTATCATTTCCCAGACGGCTCTGGAAACAGTGGCGTATAAATTGGGGGAAATTAAGGGAAACTTCAGAATTGAGACGGAGATAATGATTGTACGAAGTACGAGGTTCATAAAAGGCAAAAATATAAGCACACACGTGGATGGAATAATAAAGTACGTTAGTTATATGAAATCAACGGCTGGAAAGCGGATGTAGTCAAGTAGCTTATATAGAATTGTTGACTAAAATTCTGGGTTGGAATTTTTCAGAGAAATCAAGCCATTTTTTAAACTAAAGCCGTGTTTTAGCTTTTATTCCGAGTTTATGGACTCACAAACAAAAAACGAAACACACTACTGTATTCACAACAAATAGTTTACGCTACTGAATAAAATAATAGGCGGTTGTATAATCTGTTTAGTTTTCGTGTTTTTGAATAATGAATACATGGAAAATCTTTCTAACAATGTTTTTCTTTAATTTGTGTAGGACTTTTTCAATACAAAAATGTGATAGTTAGTGTAATATATAGAGTATAAGTTCACCAAACATATAATAATGACTCTAACTGTCTCATACATCAAATAATAATATAATCCCTTTTATACCAATGGCCGTTAGCTAATCCAATTTAAGTACCATGTAGTTGTACGTACTATATTTAGGTATACCTTGTTTTCCATTTTTGTTGTATTGTCACATTTACTAATTAGTTCATACTTGTATAAAGTCCATTTCCATGTTTTTTGGTGGTTTTGAGTCGCTTTTGTGAAAATTTCAGACGCACAGCACAAATGAGCAAGGTATTTAGAAAGACAGATAATTAGTACAGGCATACTGCACTTCGTTCCTATCAATACCACCATCACATACTGAAAATCTGATATCACATTCTGTAATAAACTATCGTGCTATCGTAAATTTACTAAATATAAACCCGTCTTACTATAAATTAAATCCCTTTCATCTTTATGTCATACGACAATAATTTAATTGTAGTCAGTCTAATCTGTTTCTAGTATTCGTGACAATGAGTCAATTGACAATTGTATGAAGGATAGCAACCAAATCATTAGCAACTTTCTCCTGTCTATATTTCATTAAAAAACAAGCATACTTTTTGTTTACACATTCTTGCTCTCATGTCATAATTGGGCAAATTGATTATCTCTATCTCCATCGGTGAACGATATAAGCATTCATGTTTGTTACGTACGCACATATACGTTACGTTACATTACGTACATATTCCAGTCCCATTTATTATTGCTGCCACTATATTTCTTTTACTTGATTGACTTGGCGATATTCTACAACACGATCAAGAAAAATCTCTAGAATTAGCTGTTCGTTGTGCTTCTATTATATATTAACAAGAATACTTGAAGATAACAAATTTAGAATGGGTTCATTTTCGATGTTCATTTTGTTCTATTAGTCAACAGCCCATGTGTCATTTTTTCCTTTTTGTTTTTTTTCTGAACGGATTTCGCTACTGTTAACAGTTTATCCAATATTATAGTTTACCGTCGGTCTATGCAGGTATGTAAACGTATACTATCTAAACATAATAAAAGTATACATTCGACAAAAATGTCGATCCCAGTTCCACCTTTTCCCATTTTTCGTCCCCAGTTTTCTTTGTGAGAGCAGAGTAGTCTACATCGTATACCTCTACCATAAGTAACTTTCTTCTCCTTTCCCTTGTCCTTCTTCTGGCTCTTTTCGTTATCAAGTGTCAGGGTAGACGTCAAATTGACGGGTGTGTATGTCTGCTTGTTCATGTTCGTTTCGTTAAACTTTGACGTTGAAATAATAAGACGGAGAGCAAGACAATAAATTTTATATGAAAATATAGTAATATGTATTTCTTGGGATAAAAAATAGGAAAAGGTTAAGAAAGCATTATACGTATGTACTTTATATCCATTTGTTAATATAAAAAGGTGGGTTAGTGCTTCAATATACTAAAACAGTATATAATTCTGCACACCAGCAGAAATAATGTAGCATGGTTGCACAGGAAAAGCGCTAGGAAGAAACCGAGTCTGCTTCTTGACTTAAAATACTCTTTCATCTTGCGGACACTACACATCATATTTTGCTACACCGAATAAAGTTTGAACCTGTATTACCTTAAAAACCCATTATATTATCCAATTTTTGTACATGCTTACGAAGTGGAAGGATATTTGAAACAATAGCTGCTTGTCTGAGTGTACTAGGTGAGATGATTAAAAGTGACACGACTGGCTGCTTTTATGACAATGATTAAATGTGGCTTGTACAGAATGAGATCGTGATTAGCATTGATTATTAGCCCGAATTCTTCACTAAACCAAGCTAGTAAGGCATTTACTTTTGTAAAGGAAACAGCACTAGAATGGAAATAGCCCTCAAACAGCTGAACCATCTTGTATTTTATGCACCAACAGTGCAAAAAGAGGCAAAGATGTACACTTAACGTAATGAATAGTTTTGTTAGCCAAGTCAAGTAGATAGATTACGTAATAAATTTTTGAGGAAGAAAAAGGATCTAAAAAATCGTCTTCCTTCCATCCATCCATTTGTACCAATATGGCATATAGTGAGCATCATCTTCATCGCCATCTCCATAAGAAGGCAATTCCTTTCCTCTTGCCTCTCCATATATTTTACAATAGATCTTCTTTGGACCTTCCTTTAAAATGCTTGACTTTTGTGCAGGTTCACGTATTCTAGTAACGTATGCACTTATGACGTCAGAAGAAGAAGCAACGGAACAACCGGAATTGCTAAAACAAGCTTAGTATATAGAATATTCCTTTCACCAGAAAATAATTTCATGATAGCCTTTTCTTTTATGTATATGGTTCAACTTGAATTACCGAAGGGGCACGTACACTAAATATCTACTAAATATCCTGAAACTTTAATCATTTCTTCGTATTCATCCACGCATACATACCCAACCACAATAACTCTTTCGCTCTCTCTCTTTCCATCTCTTTTGAGTCAAAATTATGTACGTGTATTGCATATTTTTCTTTTTTGCTTCCTAGTTTCTCAAACAGTTATTCTTACTTCATACTAGCATTGTGGATCATTTTCATTGAAAAAGAGATGCTTAAGAGATATGGGTTTCTAGAAAAGTAAGTAGTTTGTATAAACATAGTGTACTGCTACTGCTTCTCATTTGTTGTTTCCATTTGTTACTTCCTTTAAAATATAAACAGTAAGGTTGTTTGAGAGTGCCAGGGGGAACGGCAAAATTGAGTGAAAGCGGAAATAAAAATGAAATTATACAGCCGAAGTAGTCGCGGGACTTTGCTAGTGGGACATTCAGACAAAGTCAGACGAGAGAAAGTAAAGAACGACGGCACATGCTGGAGGCTGCCAAGCAGATGGAAAAAGCAAAGATAATTGTTTCCTTTCTTCGCTGACATGATTAAATAAAAGCAGATTGAACCTTAGTGTAACACATTCGCTTTAGTCTAGTGCGACGTGTTTTGTGATTTTACAAATATGATAAGTCCATTTGAAAAAAGATTAACGTCAAGTAAATTTCATACAATTATGAAAATAGTATCATTTTAAATGCATACAGCCGGAAGTTTGTCTAGTTTTTCTGGAAAATAAAAAGTAACTCATGTAATAGAAATATGTAGTTACGCTAGTATAACTCTGGAAAAAAATTACTTTCGTATCAGAAAAAATCTTAATCAAAAAATGGACGGTAAAAAACATTTTACTTGCTCAAAGAGCTTAATCTCTGTAAAATGACGCACACATAAAAAAGTACTTTCAATTGAAGATGATAATGGTGAGACACTTTTCACATAACACATTATTGTTATTTATTAGTAGTAAATGTCAAACGTAAAATTTTACATTTTCGAAGTTTCCAATTGCAAAAAATTGTTGATAGCGTACGTCCTTTCGAGGATATCGATAATTAAAGGCTTCCGCTGATGAGTATGATTTTGACTGCGCTATTATTACTGTCAAAATTTATGTTTATGTTAAATTAGTGTGTAAATTTGTTTCTGACATCGGCAACAATTCACTTTTCAATAAAAATAGACGTCAGTAATTTACAACTTTTTGAGGCATGTATGGGAAAAGGCGAAAAGTCATATTAAGACTTTTTACTGCCTCTGGTTCAAAAAATGTGCACGATCTCTAGAAATACATATCGGGTGTAACTAATAAAAATATATTTGCAGACATATATGTATGTATATTTAACTTTATAAATTGTTTGCACGATATCGTAACTCAAGGGAAGCTAAGCATCTGTGCGTGTGTGTATGACGAAGATGATGGCAATAAAATATTTTTTCGTAAAAAGAGAAATACTACTAACACGTAATACTTCTCTTGCTTCATACGTTACGTTACACAGAAATGAATAAGTACAACAAATAGCGTATTTTATCTTTGGCTTTTTGCCAAAAAAACATCCGGCCAATAATGTACCGTTGAATTGGCTGGGCAGAGAAATGAGAAGTAGGGAGAAGTGAGTTTAAATTGCTCGTTGACCAAGACCAAACAAAGTAGGGAGCATTTGCTATAGGTATAGGACAAAGTTATAAAGGACAAATGCGTACGAGCATTCAACTATATCACTATTACTACAAAATATCTCCAACAACTTATTATAAGGACGACAATCCAATATTTAAGTTTGGGATGATGACGTGAATGCTACAATAGTATGTAGGAAGATCGTAGCCAAAAGTTTCACATTGAATTGAGACCAGAGCTTATTCGATGTGCAACGGGAAATGGCAACAACAACAACAGCGGGAGAAAAAAACCATGTTCATAGTAGTAACGACAGATGAGTAGAATATCAAGGATTCTCTAGCAAACTTTGCATGGCATGACTTTGCTATAATATCAGGGAAAACGGAGAGAGTGGACAAGGCTGTTGCGTTTTGTTCTGGATCCTGTCCATCCATTCGGTTTGTGTGCATACTAGAAATCAAGAGAAAAAATCATAGTGATATGAAAAAGTAGACAGGACTTAAGGTAAAATGTATATTAAGCCGTATAACATACATATACCATGTACGCACGTGAGAGCATTATAACATAACGATATTTGGCTATGCATTATAAATTCCAGTTTTACATGTGAAACATTACGGCTCGCCTGAAAACAAGTCGATCTAATACAGCTCAGTCTGTACCAAAAATTTGTTTTTTAGATTGAGAGAAAGTAATTTCAATTTAATAACGGGAAATGAATTTCATTTTTATAGTTATTATGGGAAAATGAAGAGATGAAAGATATGAGCCATGTGCTGTTTTAAATGTAAACCGTACGCATTACCCTGTAATTCAGTTTGTGTTAATATTAAAATATAATATTGAATCCCTACTTCATATAATTTACGTTGTTCACTTTTTGTTGTGTAATGTAGTGATAAGCATGCATTCAGAGAAGGAAAAGCAGATGCGCTTTAATCAAATTGTCAGTGCCAATGGAGCCAGCAAACTCAACAAGAAACACATGTTATTCGGTGCATGATGCCGACTGACTGTGACTGTTAGTGTTAGTACACACTAACAACGTGACGAGAACTTAAGGTCTTGGCTTTTTCATGATAACAACACCATGATTGCTACATGATGAAATACTTCATTTGAGCAGTTTAAAGTAACATTTTAAGACATAATATATGCTTTTATCCTGCATGTACTATTTTCATCTGTACATTATAAAGTTGGCACATTTTTCATGATTTTTCTATTGCGCGCTGTTTTCACTCTTAAATCCCATAAAAATTATCCAGTCATATAGCATTTACCTTTGATGACCTTTTTGAGTCTCTATTTTTTTAGTACAAAAAGGTCATAAATTTGACGAAGATATGCCAATGTACATTTTACCGACTGATTGCATATTTTACGGGCAATGAAACACACGAGGAAATATTACGCAATTAAAAGATGCTCGTAATATTTTATTCCCACCTAAATTTCTAAATACGAAAATAATGATATTTTTTTATAGTTACCATCAATAAAATTGTAGTGTTACTATTGCTCAACACTAAACTATAAGGCAACTTAAACGCTTGTTTTTTACCGCTAATATATAAAACTTGGTGTAGCAATAGCATGAAATAAAATGGCACGTAAATGTGTTTCATTATTGCTGTATTACCACTAGTGTAATCAATAGTTGCCACTACTTCTGAAACACCAGCAGTTAAAGTTATTACACCACCACCAGAGAAACAAGAGAAGGTACAACTGAACCATATATAAAATATCATAAAAGAAACAAAAAATAATCCACAAAAAACCAAAGCAGGAAGGAGGCTCGCTAACATTTATAAGAAAAGTCATCTACATTTTATTACTCCCATTCATTTACTTTTTTCATCAAAAGCCCATGCTTTCAGTACACCCGACCACACCACGACCAGCACCACATATTTCCTATTAAATAGCCACTAAAACTCTCATGACACTCGTTTCATTTCTCTTTCCGCTATTATTGGCTAATTGTGATTTCTCTAGGAAAAAGGGAAAGTTAGATGAAATGCTTGAAAATTACGGCATCGGATTGGGGTCATCCACACAGGGTAGCCACTTTCAGTCGTCCAACTAATCAGTTGCTTTTGTAAAATGAAGCATTCCAATACTCATATTCATTTATAATTCATGATAAGCATAGCTGTCTTTTATTTTCGCTACTGTACTGCAGATAACCCAACCAATGATCATACTCGTTCAAGTAGAAAAATACAACGTAGGCAAATTTTGTAACCCTTTGAGTTGTTCCTCTATTTACATTCTATTACTACGTCTTTCTAAGCAGTATGATATTATTGAATATTGTATTGTGCAAACTAGACCACTGTTCCGCTTTTCCACAAAAATGTACCATACCACATATCATACCAATATTGTTTTATCGTTTTATTATTTATTTATTACATATTACGTAAACAAAGTAAACTTGGTCTGAGTGGGATATCCAGAAGAACGATGAAAGGAGATCAAAACAGCAAAAAATGGAAACTTGTTTTTGCTTTTATGTATTTTCCTCTTATCGCGTCGTTGTGATTTTTTACATCATTTTCCTCCCCTTTGATTTGTTGTTTCTCTAAATATGTGAAAGCATAATGCATATAAAAGAGTATATAAGCATGAATAAGTAAATGTGGCCACTTTAACTACACTTTCTATATTTGGTTTCTCCACTGTTTGCATTTTATTTCTTATTTTGTAACGGGAGTGCTGTATGTCAATTCACGATTATGTCTGTCTACATGTCTACAAAAAGTATAAAAAATAAACAAATGCTTTTATTTTAGCGATTATAGCTTAAGTTCCTTTCCGTCAATCGTGGGACGTGGGTTGTTTTAATCTTCTAAGTATTTTCTAGGACTACAAATGGGTGGATAGGCAAAACTTAGATTCAAATAAAATATATATTTGTTTGAGTAGTGTAGTAGTCAGAGTCAGCATCTTAGAATTGCTCTTTATGAAAGTATTTTATTACATGATTCAGTGCTATTTGAAATATTAATTAATTTATACTACTTTAGTGCTACAATATTAAGCTTATTTTAAGATTCAGGGCAAAGATATAGCGTATTACGTTCAGACCAGAAATTTTTCCAGAAATCCAGAAAATCTGACAGTGAAGAATCCGAAACCAAGAAGTAATGATTTAAAAAATATGCAAATATAAAAGTCATACTGTTTCAGCTACTTGCATGTATCTTGTTTTTGATTTTTTAACAGGTTTTATCCTTTTTACTGTTTGAAATAACTTGGAAAATCTAAGTACTATGTTACCATATTCAAATAATAAATGTAAACATAATATAACAGTTGCAAACAGCAGAAGTATGCACAGCAAAACGAGAAAAACTACAAACACGTATAAGTGAATGATCGTTGATCCCTCTGTATCCCCGATAGAATGATGTTATATTCTACCCCAAAGGATGCGGTTTGGATAAATAGAATAACGCATGTTTATTGTGTTACTCATGCTCAAAATATCAATAATGCTTTGCTTTGGGTTTACGTCACCAAATGGGCTATGGACTTGTCAGCTGCCGGCCCTGAAGGGGTAAAATTCATAACTTGGGTCAAAATGGTCAATTTATTTCGGTCGTCTGAGTCATAAGCTAATCTAAACATTAGAGAAAACCTCAAACTGGTACTTGACTACATTTATAATATCTTTCTTCTTCTGTTGTTCATTCAGCACAAACATACATAATGAGTAAGTATCAGACGTTTGCATTGATGGCGGTTGTTGATGCAAGTACATAATGCATAAATTAATGGTCTCTTTTGAAGTGCACACATCAAAGAAGAAAAGAGCCTGCTCACACACACACACACTCTTCCCATTCAAAAAAATCCTACTGAAACTGAGCTGAGTTCTCGAAAAGAAGAAAAGGAAAATAAAAAACGTAATCACTATCGTTTCCATTTATTGCTATTCTGCCCCGTGCTACTTTTCTCTCCGTCCTTTTCTCACGTTCACAAAGTTACATACGAATGCAAAACACACCTCGACCACCACAAAAGAAATTCCAACAACTGCAACAAAAGCATCCTTTAACAATAACAAATCATTGCAGAAAAATGTACACTAGCACTAACGTCAACAGCCACGAAACGCTATCATCCTTTTAAGATACTTTTCTTAATACTTCTTGCTTTTCAATACAAACATAGCTAGAAGGGAAAAAGATGAAGAAGAATATTATGTATGTTGCTGTTTTTTTGTTGTGTGACATGCAATGCGTGTTTGGAGTGTTCGTATTGTACATATTCTATGTACATTTCTCTCTGATGCTTGGTATTACTTTTTGGTGTTCCGCAAAAGTAATAACAAAAGGTGAACTCTTTTGAATGTAGGAAAAAAGTAGGGAGAATGATGGCAACCGGATATAAAAGGAAAGAGATAGAACAAAATATATGTGTACATTGTGAAAAAAATACTTTTTACACATTTTAGGGTAAGTGGAGGAAATCAAAGAAAATTTGATCCTCATGTTCTGTGTATGAGTTATGCAATAGTAGAAGTTAAAAACAGCATTTTCTATTATAACATTGAGTTTGTCAAAGAAAAATAAGGTTTCTTCCTCTAAAGTTCGCAATAGTCGTCTAGTCGGTATAATGGGGATTTCTAAACAAAATATGTGGTAGCATAATAGCAGTACGTGCCACTTAACCACACAACACAACGACCAGCGCAGGCATTGTTGTTGTATGTAAAGTGGATTGGTTTGGTTTCATATTATTCCCCATGAATAAGAAAGATCTTGAGGCGTAGAAGCAAAAAAAGAAGAAAAAAACGTGTAAGATATTGCGTTCTAAGGAGTATTTTGTTTGGTGGCGTGGTATGGATAGATAAATAGAATATGAGACAAGAAAGTGAGAAGAGGTGCATAGGCACACAATATAGCTACATAACGTATGGTTCTTGAAGTCATGTGATATGTGAGCCTAAAGCCTACGTATTGGGATATGGAGTAATGCCATAAGCAATAATAAAATGTAGGTAATGGAAAATTATATTAAGAAAGTCATTATGAGAAGAAAAAAAAAAGATCAAGTGAAAAAAATAGCTGGCTAGTAGTCTCTAAACAAAACTAATTGCACTTGTTCATTGTTTGAATGACGATGGTAGCCTCATTAATTTTTTAAATGTAAGCTTGACTGGAGGCCGTAGCAAAAAAAAAGATAATGGGAACTGGCCTCTAGAATTGGGCAGTTTTTATTATTATTAGAATTCCAGCTTCCAGCCAGTACATGCATCGTTGCACATTTATTCGCTTTCAGAAAAACCCGAATATGTAGTTATGCATGTGCTTGATATGAACAGACATGTAGGAGAGGAAAGAAAAGTTAACATGAGAATAAAATGATGATGATGATGAATTGATGAATACAGCGGTCCCAGCATTACAAAATACAATGGGCTTTTACTTTCACTCTCATATACACTTGCTTGACTTTCATTTTGGAATGGTACAGGACATAATAATGTTTTAACTGCTAACTAGATGTATGAAAATTAGGTAGTCTGGAAAATTGCATATGTTAAAGCCCATGGTTTTTACTATAATATAGTATCTAATCATGATAAAACTTGATTGACATAACTGAGAATGAGAACGATAATTTCGGCAAACCAAAATTTGGGTGGGACAACAATATTGGAACGATTGTGCTTTACGGGTTACTTCATTCTATTTAACTACGTTTCCAGCTAAAGTTGACCATAAAGTGAGTTGTAAGACTCATTAAAGGTCACTAATTAGTTTTTAAATGTGGTACTGTGTCAATATGGGTCTAGGAATTAATGTTCCGACAGATGACCGGGCCAGAATCATGACAATGCACTAGTTGGGATATTCATTGTCGAAATTTGGTGAAAAGGTTCCCAGAAGTAAAATATCCTTATTCAATGTCATCAAACATTATCAGAAGACAGGAAGTGTGCATCCTAAAATCCATGGGGGAAGCAACAGGAAGACTACACCTCTAGAAGACAGGGAGATTGTAAACTTGGCCTTGTAGTATCGACACGTCACGCTGGAAAAGCTCGGGAATACGGTTCGGAATGAGTATAAATAAGAATTAGTGACAACACCGCGATGCGGAGACTTCACAAAACTAAGCTGCATGGGCGCTACTGATGAAGAAGCAACTTGACGCAAGGCCTAAGTGGTGTCGAGAAAGACAGGAGTGGACTGTACCGCAATGGAAGAAGATAATTTGTGTCCGATGAATCCTAATTCTGTTTGATTGGCATCCGGGGATGCCAAAGGGTCTGCAGAAGACCTGGGGAAGCCCCTAAACCTGAATGTGTCAACTCGACTGTTAAACTTGGGGGCAGTTGGTTCATCAACATTTTTTTTTGCTTAATTTGTATTAGGAATCTTTAAGGTAACCATCTATATTTTTTTCAGGTTCGGTGATGGTGTGGGGATGTCTTTCCTGGAAGGCTGTAGGGAACCTGGAACACATCCCCACTACCATGAACAAAGAATTTTGTAGGGATATCCTGTCCAGGGATGTGAACGATTCAGCCAAGCGAATGGGGTTATCTAGGGGATCCACTTTTCAGCAGGATGATGACCTTTAACACACTTCCAAACTGGTAAAAAAGTGGTTTGAGGATAACCGAGTGACCCCCTTGGACTTTCCAGCTCGATCCCTGGATCTCAACCCCACAGAAAATTTATGGTGGGAATTGGAACATAAGATGAAGGTGTGGGAGGAGTGACCTCGTAAATGCCAAGATTTACTAGAGATTTTGGAGGAGGAATGGAAAGCGATACCACAACGGACCCTTGCCAAGCTTGTGGAGTCGATGCCTCGAAGAGTAGAAGCTGTATTGGCAGCAAAAGGAGGCCATACCAAGTACTGATACTTCCGTTCCGAATTCGGTGTCCCAATTAATTTGCGATCGATTAATTTTTAAAAAATCCTGTTTGCAAGTGACTGCATATTTTTGTACCAAAGTTTGCCGATAATATCTTTAAAATTAGCTGAACAACATATGAAATTTTCCTAACTACCTAATTTTCATACATTAACTTACGAGTTAAAAATTTATGATGTCCTGTACCACTCCAAAACGAGAGTCACCCAAGTGTACATACTCACTGAACATTTTATACAAAGAAAGTCTCAAGTCAATCTTTCAGCGCTTTCGCATTGTGTTGACTGAAACATGACCACCGACACCACATTAAACCATGCAACAAACGACATTTGAAAATTATGTGAAATGCGCTAGTGCAACAGCACAAAAAGACAGGAAGAAAAAGAGCCTCCGGCAAATTGTATGCCCTGCTTGATTTTCTCTAGTAGCAGCCTTAAAAATGAATATCTGAATCTATGTAAATAAGTATAAGCAGCTACGTCACAAATAAAAGGGCATTTTTACCATTAACATTGGCCAGAAGTCAGAGCTGCTGTGTATGCTGCATTCGCATTTTTATACATTTGTTGGTAAAACATGCCCACTTCATATTTTGGGTGTATTTATGCGTTCGTTTTTAGGCACTTGTTATTCCTGCCACTTATTAACTTCTCAAAGTCTCAAATATGTTCCACTTGACCCTTTTGGAAAAATAAACATTTCTTCTGCAATAGTTTTACTATCTGTCTTTTTTCTATTTCACTATCTCTTGAGCCACTTACCAAAGTAGTGCAGTGTATAGCATTAAGGAATAGTCAAGTGAAAAAATAACAAAGCAACCAACAGACATTAAAACAATACGCCAGAGAGAGAGAGAACAGATAAACATTGGGAAAGACGAGAAAGCTAGGAATGCATTTTATCCCACTACCACTTCCAGAATGTTTGGAACAAAACGAAACACGACAAAAAAACCATGATCATCATTATCATCATCGTAATCATGATCCTCCTCACATGAAGCAAGCAAAAAAACTCAAGTTTCTCAAGTGTAACAGTCAGCAAAAAAAAGTAAAAGAAATGTTGGTAAAAAAAAGCATAGACAAACCATAACGAGGAGAACGAGAGAGAATGTGATTACGTGATCACTCGCACTACTATACTAGTAGTAGTGTTAGTTGTAGCTTTTCATGCAGTACGCGTAAAAGAGAAGAAAGGAGTGAGCAGTAGAAGTGTAGAAGGGAAAAAAGAGTTGCTTGGTTGTTGGCTTGGTGTGTATGCAAGTGGAATGGTTGGAAAAGAATGAGAAGACGGAACAGACTAGAGAATAGGAAAACATGTGCTGCTGCAGCAACTTCTCTGTTAAAAGAAGCGCACCACAGAGAGCCAACGACATGAGAGAGAGAGTTCTACATCTATGTACTATTTTACAACAATGGCAGCGGTAGCAGCAGTTTCAAGTTTGAACTTCCATGTGCGATGATGATAATGCTAATCTAGAGAGAATGTGACGTCAATCCACCGAGAAAGAAGGCATTTTATACTTGGTTGGCTGTTGTTGTGTAGTAGAAGCATTGGTCGTGGTCGTGGTGGTGGAGTGCTCCAAAAAGACCACTTTACTTCCTTTAATAATAACAGTAGGCGCAGTGGAGAAGTAATGGAATGAACACTGAGCTTGAACACATACACCACTTCTTGTATAGTAGAAGGACGGCAGCAGCAGCGTCGTCGTCATTGTCCTCGTGGCATTATGTACATATTCTCCCTTGGTTTACAGATATTATAATAAATATAGTATGTTTCTATGCACTTTTATGTTAGACAGGATGTATACTAGAAAGTCAACCCTTTTCATTACAGACATACTGATTTTGTGAGCCAAAAATTCCAGAGAAAAATGTTTGGGAAAAATTTACGTTTTATGTTTTTCAATTGTATCCTTTTCTTTCCTCTCTCGCTTTTCATTCCAGTCTGGACGTACTGCTCTGCCACTCTCTTTCTCTCGCATTTCTCTGCGATTCTGACGTTTTTTCTCTCTTGGTTTTAAGGTCGATCCGAAATGTGTGCGTATTCAGAAAGACAAAGAGGGCTAGATGTATAGTAGTAGCCAAGTCGACGTGAAATTTTTATGTTTTACCCGGACGTTTTATGACTACAGGAGTCACAGTAGTAGTGTTAGTAGTAGAGGTTTATTACTTAGAAAGTACGTGCTACGTTGTCGTTTTAGTCATGGCTCCTTCATACCACATTTTACTTTGTTCGGGCACCAGCATACCCATATGGACACAGGCGACATTTCAGCGAAAACAAATTTGGGACGCCGTTGTGGCGGTTCTAAACGTCAGAGTGAAATTATGCTAGCAACGTCACATATAGAGTATGATTCTGTAGAGGAACAAGTAGTACACCATTTCTGATGGTTACAGGGTTCCAGAACAGCATTTCTTAAAATATAAATGAATTTTGCTGAACGAGCAAAAAAAAATACTGCGACGATTCAGGTAAATGAAACTGCTGCACGTTTACTGGTTGCAGGACCCGTCATTTTCGCACTCTATACATATATTGATTTCATGTTGATAAAGATCAAACTCATCTTAAGAGTGTGGTCAGGGTGGTAATAGGAAAACTTAACGCGTAGCTTGTGGATCTAGTTTGTAGGCAACGAAATATAAAGTACGTTTGCAAGGGTGCATGGGAACTACTTATGTGCAAGATTATAGCTTTGAATGAGACAGTAGGCGTTTTGAGAGGATATTTTCTCTATGATCATCTATACTTATTCTGTCTGATATTTACTGTAACCTGTAACGATTTATAAGTTATTGTGTAAAGGCCGATTGCTGCATGAAAATCTCTGGAATGACTTGCTGTAAAACTTTGGTTTGTTATAATCAAAATACAGCTCGAAATTCGGTTACCCGGTTTTATTTACTAGAAGCTGAAGTTGTATGCGCAAGGTAGATAGAAATCCTTTTATACCTGTTTTTCATTCTGTACATTAGACAGACATATATACATATACTCTCTTGTCAATATGTCATGTTTGTCTGCTTTCTGTGCCTCAGTAACAAAGTTAAAATTATAACGTCCTCCTCTAGGATAGAAAGCAGACGAAAAAGTATAAAGAGAGACAGGAAAGCAGGATGTGATATGAGATGAAAGAGATTTTATAATGATCTCCGGTTGCAGGGCTCCAACCTCCATCCATTATTGAGTACTCACATTAGGTACAAACACGTCAACAAAATAACAACAGTAGTAGGAGCAGAGAGGTAGTGAAAAAAGTATACTAACAAGAGAACTTTGTAGAATAAAAGCTGTTTGAACAATTTTAATAGAAGGCATTGAATAGATACATACATACAGGTACCTGCACTCTCCCTATCTCTAACATACTTACTTTTATCGACATCATCGTCACATGTGCCTTTATTTTCCCTTTCCTTCATTTTCTTTGTTGGTGGGAGGTAGATAGTATTGTCATCATCGTCAAAGCAGCAGAAGCTCCATCGAACCAAGCATTTGGAGAAACAGAAAAAAGGCTCAACGTCGTAACGAAGTGGGGGTTGAATTAGTGTTATATTTCTCCATTCTCTGAAATGTTATTCACATATTTTGTAATCTATCTAGTATAACAATTTGTTATGTATGCCAAAAACGCAGCCCCATTGTTCATACAAACCCTTTCTTCAGCCCAAAACCATTTATTTTCAAGAAGATTAATGAGTGTGTTCTCACACCGTTGTGTGTACAGTTTTACAACTTTCTCCCTACTTACATACCCCATTCAATAAAGTGGTTTTTACACTGATTGAATATCAATTTAGATTGCAATGTCAACTTGAAAAGTAAATCCTTGCATCCAAATAAGCTAAAATGTTGAAGTAGTCAGCCGTGTCACTTTCCTAATAACAACTTCAGTATTCCTTCAACGTGCTGGTATTAAGATATAAAAGTTCCGTGACGAAAATGATTACAATC
This sequence comes from Entomobrya multifasciata, assembly GCA_034693345.1. Lineage (NCBI taxonomy): Eukaryota > Metazoa > Arthropoda > Collembola > Entomobryomorpha > Entomobryidae > Entomobrya > Entomobrya multifasciata. Next base: position 64,437 of record JAQFXM010000120.1, read on the forward strand.
ACTTTATCATACAGCCAGTCATATTATATTTGTGACACAATGAAAGTACTTCAATATATTTAGTGGAATACTTCAGCCTTCAGGCAGATATTCGCAAAGTAGTAAAATATTAAATTAAAGTCACTACCCCATTTTATTGCTAAATCTAGCAGGAAGCTACAAAAAATGATTAAAATGTGTCTCAGTAAACAAATTCAATAAAAGACTGTTTCATCTAAATGCAGTTCATTTGTAACAGCCTAGGCACATAGACCACCTTTTTCATCAACGTCATCGTAGGTTCAACACAATTTGCATATTCACTTTTTACGAAGAAAGTAAGAAAATGAAATTTACAGCAGTAGAATACCTGCACATAAACACAATGTGTACGTGCACACTTGCACAGTGTATCTAATGCATCCACTATGCTTTCCTTTTAAACTCACATTTATAAATTCTCCTTCTCTCTCTCTCCTGAAGATAGATAAAGGTAAGATGAAAACGGCGACTCCTTCGATGAGATGGTGAGCTTCCAATTCCAATGGTAATCGGGTAAATCAATATGCAAATTTGATAGGGATTTTGTGTATATCTCTTTTGTAGAGAGGAAGAAAAGCGAGCGGGCACGATTAAATACTAAAAAGGCTTACTCAGAGTGAAAGATGTGAGAGAAGGAATGAGTAGCTTTTTAAAGCAACAATTCCTTTACTCTGGTCTTTCACCACTACTGCTTCTCTGCAAATTGAAGAACGTACAAGGTCTGTGGAATAGGAAATAGAGAGAGAGAGAGATAGAAAGAAGTGATTCGGCAAAGAAAGTAGCAAGCAAACATGCCAAGATTGCATTTAATTCTGTAGCTACCTCCTGAGTAAATAATGTGTATGTCTACTAATGTAAGCACACATCATCACCGTCATCATCATCAAACACACTTGTATATAAAATCTACTGGCTAGGGCTACTTGTTGTAGTATTTAAGTGCAACCACGCCAAAATCTTTGTTTAATATTTTGTAGTTGCTGGTTTTAAAGATTGAAGGAGCAGTAAAAAATATTATTATTAAGGCTGGCGTGATTACTTTGGTCGAATGAAATAAAAATATAAAAAAGCGAAAAATAAGAGCGAGAGAGAAAAAGCCACTGAGTTGATTGTAAATGCTGAGAAAAAAATAATCAGAGATGGTTTTAAAGGGAGAAATGATTTTTTTTCATCCATTAACGCGTCTCTCCATTTTCTAGGCAGACAGGAGCAGGAGTACCAAAGGCATAGAATTTCTATGCTTTTATGAATTTTCAGACGACGGTGGTGGATGTAACAAAATGATGAAAAAAAAGATGTAGAAAAGTGAAGAGGCACGTAAGCGTTTTCACTTTCAGGCTCATCTAAAATCGCGTGTTGAAAAAGCAAAGTTGTCATATGCGATGAAATGCGTATAAGAAAAAATACATTTACCACACAAGCAGTCACACTATTTCAGCATATATGCGAAAGATGGGGATTTTTATGCTATGATACAATGAAACTTCTATTTAATATCATACGTTCCCACCACTTGTATTTTTTGGACTAAAATTCAATGTGTGTTGCGCTACTTTCATTATTTCTACGATGTGCGCCAGCTACATTTACAGCCATACCACCAGTCATGTTTTTCAGACTGAAGATTGAAAAGTATTTAAGCAAGATGGGTTGGTTATGTGCATGGAAGAGAATGGGAACCTGGCCAAAAAAACTGAAAACATTTTTGGATAAAATACGAAATTGACTTGTAGAACTGAACTGAGCATGTAAAGAACTGTCTGAGTGATAACGTATTTTTTGTGCGTCTTTCTGGTTCACATTGTTTCCAAAAATGGATTGATTCTTTTCCCTTGTTTGTTTGAGAGAAAGACTTGCTTTCACTTTGGCTGTTACACTGCTGCGGCTTTCATATTACTTCTCTATAGTACCAAATTACGTAATAAACTGGGATGCTAATAATATTGAAAGGGACCTGGGATTACTATTTTTCTCTTCCCGTTTTGAAAGAGAAAGATTTGACGTGAGCATATAGGTATGTATGATAACTATATATGGTAAAAAAGAGGGTGACGATCATCCCAAGCTCAAACTTTTATTCATTCTTTCTACTTCGACAAGTATACTGCTGTAGCATAAGAACATGGTAGTATAGCAGTAATATCATCATCAACATGATTATGTCAGAAGAAGAGGGATCAGCAGAAGAAAAGGAAGATAGATGATAGTAGACAAGAATGGCAGACGCACAGACACACAATGATACCGATTTTGCTATGCTTGTTCTTTTGTGTACCAGGAAGAAGAAGTAAAAGTTGTAGCAGGGAACCTGCCATTTTCCCAGAATCTTTCTGATGATGACGACGATCATGATGATATTGATGATACCGGTGCATACAACTCTCTTTGATATATACCTTTCTCCTTGTGCACTTTCATTTCCCCTTTTCAAGCCAAAATATATTGCGCAAAAGGTAATATTAATGGTAGACTGGAGCGAAGAAGATACAGAGAAAATATTCTTTGTTTTCTATTCCATTCAGTCGGTCGTTTTTGCTCTCTAATGCCAACGGTACTGGTGGCGGCTACATTATCTCCTATTTTCACGTGTTCATGTTTCTTCCTGCTTGTGTAAGTAAGTGTACGTATCAAGTTGATCGATCCATTTGAAGTCACAGCCTTCTGAAGAGCACATCGGTAAAGGCTGAGGGATTCTATGAACCTTCTGCATTATTCTTGTTTCCTAGAGTGCTCCACTATTATCATGATCATCATCATGGCGCACAACTACCAACACAAAGATAGTCGTATATTAATCGTCAGTATCATCGCCATCAACACTTCAAATTTTTCAACCGGATAGAAAGGCTTGTACAACGAAGTATAGGAGATGAATAGATAGAACGATAATATATATTTTGCATATGATGATGGAAACATGACTGACCCACCGACCGGGATATAGACACAAAAAGAACCTCCATCATCACACGAGACCAGGCCGTTTCCCAAACATGCCAAGTGATGTAGCCTATTATTTAAATCCAAAATTCAGGGTTTTACCCTGTTATCTTTATCATCAAAAGTTATTATTATCTGCGATGATGATGATAGGATAACTTGTTCCTGGTGACATGGAAATCGAAAAGAGAATCTAAAATCCTTCTTTTTCATCAAATATAATCCAATTCACCAGATTTCCACCAAAGGGCTATACTATTTGCTAGGTTATATGGAAACACTGTTTTCTGTCATGCATGAATTTTATTTGCTAAGGATGAGAAATTACAAGTAGAAAGTATATGCTATGGTTCTTCACTTTTAGACTGTATAGTTTGTGAAAACCATTATCTCCTTTCTCTCATCCTGTATCTCTGGGGAGTTGAGTTGGTTAAGAGCGCTAAAAATAATGAAGGGTTTTTGGTGAAGCAGAGAAGTGTTATAACCACCGCGGGTATCAGATTCTGACTCTTTTGTGTGTGTGTAATTTCATGTATTGTTTGGCTGAGCGGGTCAATTCAGTACAATCAACTCTATTTTTATCTTTTTCTTGCCAAGGGAGTAGATAATGTGGGAAGTTACAGTACAATATGTCATTACAAAGTACACATTAGGCTTTGAAATAATAAGTCAAAATACAACAAGAAAGAAATATTTATCAAAAAATCAGAGAGAAAAACTTTTCATGCAAAATGCTCGTAATTAGTAGACGTTTCAAATTTAAATTTTCTGTAAAAATTAGTTACAATTATGAAAGAATTTATATTAGAATGAAAAGGCAAAACAGTAGGCATGTCATGTATGTATTTAGACATGGGCTGGAGTGTGGCTTTTTTAAGCACTGGAATCCTTTTCCTGTGAAATTCAGGTGAAATCCATTTCGCGAACTCTCAAATTACCATATATTACTCAGCAAAAGTCTAGCATTTACTTTCCAGTTTCTTTTAAGAGGATTTATGATTTTTTATTAAAATCTTTATATAGTCTTGAAACATGGCATTTTAATATTTTGTTGAGACAAGTGAGTGTAAAGATATTCAGTTTTTTGGAGAGGTAAACTCTAACGCTGTTGCTTTCTTAAAGTGGTTCGATGATTTTTTCGTTCCCTTATTTTAAATTTTTCCAAGAAAGGCAATTTTAAAGAGTTCCGACTTTTTCATCTTTTATCATATCGCATCAGTGCACTTTGGTGTTTTCGCATCATGTTAAACTATTGTGGTACGAAGAAGTCCATTAGATAATGCAAACATTTTCTACTGAAATCTTTATTTATGCATCAATTTCCTTCAAAATCATTTTATACAGGCAAATAGCGATAGAAAATGTTTGGAAATGTGTGGGCTGAAAAAAATAGAGTGTCGTTTACATCAACAGCTTTTCGACAGAGAAAGAATCGATCCAACCAAATATGTAAAAGCGTAGATACTTATTATAAGTTTTTTTCGTGCATGAGAGTATGGTTTTGAAGGAAGATTGTCAACGACAATTGACACCAATTCAAAATTCCTACTAGCTAATAAACTATTGTAAAAATCCGGTAATATAAGGGAGAAAATATCCTTGAAATTCTTAAAGGGATAATAGATTCCTTAGGGAAAACTCTTAAATGGATTTGAGTATATACATGTGCCCTGCCATGGCCATATACCTTGAACTCATCGTCAGTCAGACAATTTCCTGTATCTGTCTTCACCCATTTCGATTTTCCATGATAATAATAATAACAGCAGACAACATTGAAAGTCTAGAGCAAAGGAAGAAAATGATTTTGTGTGAGGTGGAAATCAAGAAAGTCAAAAGGAAAAATGTGATGCTTTCTTTATTATCGAATTTTTTCCTCATCATCGTTTTCACTCCATCTTCATCTTGTTTATCTATGCAGGCTTTCTACACCAAAACTTACTCAACATGTCGTTTCAGCTTAAAAAATCGAAATTCCATTGTTGTTTGTTCGTTCCATTCTAAAACGACATGTGAATAAATGAAAGTACTAAGCATGCATGTATATAAAATGGTTTATTGAAAGGAGTCGTATAGTCAATAGTGGTTGCCGTGATGGTAGTTCTAGTAGTTGCAGTGGCACTGGCATTTGGCACCCTTTTTGTTTATTGGCTTCTATCATCTCATTGTGTTCAAAAACTTACATGTGCCTCGGTTCTGTACTCCTGTTGTTGTTATGAAAGAAATCAGTTTTGACTGTTTTTCGTGTCCTTGTCGCGTCACTCGCCTCTGCCGATGAATTTGCTCGCTTGAATGGATGATGGAGAGGAGACTCGCTCACTTATACGCATATTTATACATTCAGCATTTAACCATTTTATGCATGAAAGGAGACCAACTTTTTTTTTTCTAAATTCCACATAGTAAAATTCAAAGCGGTTGGAGTGGTGAGAATATAACATACAAAAAGTAAAGCTTATTTTCTTAACATGCTAAATGAAAAATAGCGCATTGTTAAAGGAAATAGAAAAGAACTTGAAGTTTTTCAATGGAATAAATAAGAATTGACTTTCAATTACCATGATTCCAGACAACATGTTGTTGCTATGACTATCGGTTTACTTGATTTAAAACTACATTTTGTAAATTCATTCCCCAGTTTTCTCCATATCACTCAGTTTCAGTATTTCTGTAAGAGAAGTACATAGATTCTGTTAAACATGACATGGCAATGAGAAATTGATTTTACCTGTTCAATAGGCATGAATTCTGACTCAACCATAGTTCAATATTGTAAAGTAAACAATACTTAAATATGTTATATATATATATAAACCTGATATAGTATAAATTTAATGAAAAGGTATGAATTAATTCGATCCAACATTTCATTACCAAGGACCATAAACTATGTCGTCTCATCTCACGGCGAAACTTACCACTTTGAAAATGATAACAGTAGTTATAGCTGATGAAATAACTTTCAATGCAACTCATGTTTCCCTCCCCATTTGACTTACGATTTGTATTTTATAAGTCACTGGTTTTTTTAAAAGTTAGAATTGCTTTTACCTTCTGTACATATACTTCAGTGAGTACTAACACTCGGTCAAGGTTATTAATCAGTTGCTATGAAAGGCAGTGGAATAAAAAGTGAGTTTGTTGTTTCCATGCCAAACTTGAAACGACAGCTCAGTCAAAAAGCCTTGATGAATACCGCTGACGGTTGACATACAGAAACATTAACTTACATTAACTTACACCAAGCCACCAAGCTACATTATTTTCATTACGCGCCAGTAAATAACTAGAAGAGATCGTAATAAGTTGAATTCTCTCAAAACTGTGAAAAGAGTGTGTTTAGATCAAGAACCAAATAGCAGCTCACAACATTTTTTTTGTAGGACAAGCAGGCATACGTTTTTTGTTGATGTCAACAAAAATGAAAGTTGTTTTCAGTCTTTTCCACTCCACATACTGGTTGGTTCAGAGACTCATTTCTTTACTGGGCAATGCAATTCAGCAGTAGTAAAGCTTCTTTTAGTACTAATACCATGTAATGTGGCATGGATGATGTCGTTGACGATAACTGTATTACTGGTGACTTTCACGTGTAGAACATGGGGTACTCGAACGGAATGGTTTCCACCATGCAGACATTCTATGTTTTTTTCTTACACACATTTGCACACTCAAAATCCAACACTGAACAGCCTGAGCATGCTTTCGTTTTTCGTTATATCTAACTTAACGATGAAAATTGATAGCTATATGGGTAAAGCTTATTTTCGAGTGTATACTAGATTTTTTCTAAAGAAAGCGAAAAGCCAATTTTCCCTCAAAAGAAAATCGTAAGTAAATTTTCATGTACGCAACAAACCGCAAGGTAAATTTTTATACGTCGTTCATCAGCAGGTAAAGAGTCTAAAGTAAATCGACTTTTGCAATACTGGCAAGAAATCATGCTGTTTTGTATTTCAATGAAAGTGAATTATTTGCGCTGTGTAATTTATCACGGAATGTGGGGGGCAAAACATGTATACAATTTCTTGTAGAAAATAAATTATAACCAGAATCTCTCTGTTTAACATATTTAACATCATACTATTTAAAGTTGTAATCACACTAAAGTTGGCTGCGTGAACCACCTTTTCTTTAGCGAAAATAATTCTTCAATTCTAAAGGGACGACGCATTATGGCGAGATTTATTGATCACTGCATTATTACAAAATCGAACTTCATGTTTTTATAGGAATTTTCCATTCTGATGCATAGTTCGTAGCGAAGTGAGAGAACAATTACTTGTTTCACAGTGCTGACTTTTTGTGTGACTAATTGGCAAAGTTTTTTATTTCTGTATGTATGACCTTTTTCCGTTTATGTTATGAGCCATATTAATTGAGGTATAAAGAAATAGAGATGACAAGCATGATGATTTGAAAGGCGGGGTATGTCTCCAATGTATTAGAATA